>MU676348.1:0-49267 GCA_026770625.1 Nicotiana glauca
TTATAAATATCATTTAAATCTCAAGTTGACTATAAATGTAGCTCAGTTCATGAAATAGTATAATTCAATTGGACTAAGTTCAAATAATATTTCAAGATGTAAATCCACAAAAGATTTCAAGTAATTGGCACGAAGCCCAAATATGGCAATAAGCCCAAATCATGGTAAAAAACAGTAAATCTTTATCAAATATGCGGTAAAATATCAATTGGGATGGACCAAGTCGCAAATCCCCAATAGCAAATGACCCCGCGCTAGTCATACAATGCGTGTCTCATCTCAACATAGCAGTATGTTGTGAAATTCGGGGTTCAACCCTCAGGGCATCATTTAAAATCATTACTCACCTCAAGACGGTCAAAGTCTAGCTTGTTATGCCCTTGCCTCTCAAATTAGCCTCCTCATGCTTAGAATCTGGCCAAAACCACAATGAATAATTCATGATAAGCTAATGGGACATAACCCAATTGAAAGAACTCGAAAAATACCCAAAAATACGAAGTTGGCAAAACCCGAGCCCCGGGCCCACGACTCAAAAAATTATGAAATTAACATCACCGGCTTCCTTATCTCGCCATGAGTTCATACATACCAAATTCACAAAAATCGGAGTCCATTTGACCCCTCAAATCACTAGTTTAAACTCCATTAAATTTCAAGCCCTTACCTCCATTTTTAGCCTTAATTCCCTTGGATTTTCAGTGTTAATCCACGTTTTTACACCATAACAACATAATCTAGGACCAAGAATCCATACCTGATGAAGACTCTCGAAACCCTCTTCGAAATCGCCCAAAATCTCCTTAGTCCGAAATGAAAAATGTTGAGTTGCTTCTAAAATTCGCGAAGATGAAATTAATACCCTCTGAACAGCAGTTTCCGCTTTTGCGGTGTTTTTGTCGCTTCTGCGACACCACTTTTGCGGTTATTTATCCGCTTCTGCGGTTCTTTGATTTTTACCCAGGACCGCTTCTACGGTCAACAAATCGCAAATGCGAGACCGCTTCTGCGGTCCGAATGTCCGCTTTTGCGAAAATCTCCCAAGACTCCTCCTTTCGCTTCTGCGACTTCTCCTATCGCTTCTGCGGAACCGCTTCTGCGGTCCATTTCCGCAGAAGCTGGAATACCTGATATCAGATCCTTCAGCAAATCCTTAAACTCCAATTTCATCCCGTTAGCCACCCGAAATCACCCCGAGGCCCCCGAGACCTCAACCAAAAGTACCAACACAACTTAAAACATTATTCAAACTTGCTCGAACCATCAAAACACTGTAGTTAACATCAAAATCATCAAATTACCTCAAATCAAAGCCTAAGTTCAACCAAAACTTCCGAAACTCGCATTCGATCGAAAACCTGACCAAACGATGTCCGAATGACTTGAAATTTTACACATATCCAAAATCACCTAAAGAAGCTACAGCAACTCTCGGAATTCCATTCCGACCCTCGGATCAAAATCTCACCATCAACCGGAATCTGCCACAATTCAAATTTCGCCAATTCAAGCCTAATTCCACACCGGACCTCCAAATTCAATTTCGATCGCACTCCTAAGTCACATATCATCCCCCGAAACTAACCGAACCACCGGAACTCGCATCCGAGCCCTCTAACTATATAGTCAACTTCCGGTTGACTTTTCCAAAACAAGCTTCCTTCTAAGAGGCTAAGTGCCTCATTTCCAACTAAAATCAATCCAACTCTACCCGATCAACTCAAATATTGATATTAAATCATAAGAAAACATAATATGGGGGAAACGGGGCGGTAACTCACGTGACGACGGGCCGGGTCGTCACAAAGATTCAGGATGTTTTTGGCATATATTCCTCTTTACTCGGCGGAACAACCCTTTCTTGCCAAACTGGTAGCGGCCACTAAAGGTATAACTGGAGAAGGGAACGTGGTCACTCATCTCCACTCGTCGACCAATCAAATTGAGGTAACGAACGCTTTCATTTTGTTTTAACTAACTATTTCTCTAAGTGGAATAGAAGTAGGACTCACCCAGGAAATGCGTTGTATTCTCCAATGCAAGCAAACTTAAGCAAACTGGGACTCACCCAGGGAACGCATCGTACTTTCCAATGCAAGCAAAATTAAGCAAACTGGGACTCCCCCACGAAACACCCAATATTCTCTAGTGAAAACAAAATCGAGTACGCCAGGATTCACCCGACGTATGCACAAACAGTACGGCGATCTGCCATCCTCCAAAATCTGACAATGAAACGACGGGTTAACATTTCAATAAGTTCAAAATAACGCCTTTTAAGGCCAAGGGCCTTCGCCAAAGAAGAAGGGTTCGACCTCGATCAAACGACGACGGGTCAATATTTCGACAAGATCGAAATAATACCCTCTAAGGCCATGGGCCTTCGCCAAAAAGAAGAGTCCAACCTCGATCGGACGACTTGTTGATATTTCGATAAAAGTTCGAAATCGCACCCCCGGGGCTACGAGCCATCACCAAAGAGAATTCAAAATTTCCTTAAGGCCAAGTGTTGTCAGAAAATATAAAGGGAAAGAAAGAACGGGACTCGCCATGCGGGAATCTACCTTGCACCAAAGTCGCGAAAAGCAAAAACATAAAAAAGTACAAGGCAAATAACAACGAAAAATTCTTCTTTATACAAAGTCACTGCGCAAATAGTCGCAGATTACATACGACCCGGATCAATGGTAAAAAAAATTTAAAAAAAAAGACAGCTATCTTTTCCCTCAGCGTCACCATCGCCACTCTCGTCACTACCATCTCCAAGATATTCTCCCCCGGCATCGACATCCTCAGCTGCAATCCATACTAGTCGACCTCCCTATCCGAATTTCTCGAACTACGATTAATGAAGTCCACTCACCGAGCTCGACCAAGAGACGACCTCGATAAGCGTAGGGACCAACTGTATGGGTAAACATTAGACCAAAGAAATTCGGCACGCGAAAACATAAGGCCGAGGTCGGATAGTCATCAATAAGGCCGAGATCAGACAGGCCAAGATTGGACAAGCCGAGGTCGGACAGTCATCAATGAAGTCGAGGTCGGACAGGCATCAATAAAGCCGAGGTCGGACAGGCCGAGGTCGGGCTGTGATGATATAACTGTACCTTTTCCTTTAATATTTTTTTGGGAATACCCCTTATAAATAGGAAAGAAGGACTTCCCAAATAGGGGGTCTCTCTCTCTCTCAAAGAAAATATATAAACACACCTCTCTGGAGGATCTGTGATCACATACTTTCATCGGATCCAGAAAGGGTCCTAAGGTTCTTGTATTTGTCTATTATTCATCTTTATCAAATGAAAGAGAATCCGTCTCATTCAAGATCGGGTAAATCCGTTCCTTTATTTACATTTTATTATCGTTTAGTGTTACTTAATACATCTTTCTTTATGTTACTAAATATTGCCATAATCACTGCCAACATTTATACTCGCCTATGTTTTCTTCTATTAATATTATTCATCTCGGATCTAGAGTTTTAATTATCCTTAACTAGGATTTACCATTTTATCTTTGATTGATTTGTTTAAAAAGATTTTAATATCTTTCGAGTCAAACAAATACTAGCTCAGAAAGCAATACCTAATAGCAACTCAATCGAGAAATATGAAGATTAAAATTAATGCCACCGTATGAATATTACATTACTCGTTTAAAAATGTTATTAATTCCATCTCTTTGTACTTCCATCTCAATATTTTATACTTTTGAGCCCCAAAGTTGTTACCTAATAACGAAAATTTGATGAAGTAGCAACACTCTCTAGTTGATTTTTAGGTGTTACCAACCATGCGGAAATAGCAATCTGTAAGAAGATTAAGGATTGAAATGTTAGTTCCGCCATTACAATTACTAGCAGTAAGAGAAATATTTCAAATACTAGGTCATAATACAATAACTACATCAAGGGAAAGAAACACAATATTATTGTTTCATTAAAGGGTACGTGATCCGGAGGCAGAGCTTGTGTCAAAGAATATGTAGTTACACGTTTGTACAAGCTTAATTTAAAGGTGTTAGTCCCAAATAAAATACAAAGGTAAAGAAAGTGCTACAATAATACTCTACCAGTTCAAATTAGGGATCCAGGCGGATTCGAACCACCGACCTCTCGAATGCAATGGCATCGAGCGCTCAACCAAAAACCGAGCTCTTAGATCCATCCAAAACAGCAATTTATGACGTTACAATTAAATTATATTAAATATATTGTTTTTATAATTATTATTATAAGATGAATAGGAGAACCCTTTACCTTGTTTACTGGTGAGAAATAGGAAGAGTGTTTTATCACTAATCTGTTGGAGGTGAGAATTAGAAGAAATGCATCAAACATTAACGTAACGAACGACTCATTTTAGGACCATCCAATGACCCATGTTGTTTCCACGAAACTACTCTTATTTAGTACACCCCAGCAATGACAGGATGCACAGTGAATCAATAATAATAATATAATCTAAAACAACCTCGAGTTTAATAATTTGTTAAAAAGATGTACACGTACTGCCAAGACTAGCACAAAAGCCAACCATAATCCTTCGAGAAATATTGCAACACTGTATCCTGCATGCAAGTTCTCTTCTACTAATATATAATACAAAGACAATCTTCTGACTGGACATTCGAACCGGCGGATTCGCAACAGCAGACCGCTGTGTAAAAACTATTAATTGTCCACATTCTTACAAACATGAGGAACGGGCCGGTTAGGAGGCAGGCAATTTAATTATTCATGCCCTGCAGGAGAAAAGCAATTTAAATAAGCTCACAAATATCAAAAACCAGAATAAATTAAAATAAGTTTTACAAAAAAAAAACCTATAAATTAATAATGAGATCCAACAGGACAACGATATTTTATAAATATGCAAGAGCACTGGGTGCCCGAATAAATTCTACCACATAATATAAGTGCAGAAAATTATACTGTCTTGGCAAATGAAACCAAACGAATTACCTCAAGAATGCCAGAAAGCACAAGCACGACACAGTTGAGACTTTATCAGTTGCTTGCTACAAGGTTTTCCTGAGAAAATACTTCCAAAAAGAAATATACCATTCCAAGTCTTCAAACGAGCTAGATTAACTTTTCCATTCAGAAAATTAGTTAAGGCACTGAAAATACGCTTCTTTAAATTCTTTGGGATATACAGACTTGTCATCTTCCATCGACACTTCATCTTGGATGAACCAGCTGCAAAACCAACTGGTGTTGATACTTTAGCTGATTACACAAAAGCACAGCTCGAAAACATAATGAAAACCACAGATCCAAACCAGCAACAGCAACAAGCTCTAACATCTTCCGTCAACACTTCATCTTGGATGAAATGGCTTGTAAAACCAACCGACACCGAGACTTGCTGATCACGCAAAAGCAAAGCTTCAAAAAATAATGAAAACCACAGATTCAAACCAGCAACAGCAATACGCTTAGAGTCACAAATTCCTCACCAAAGTGAACATATCCCGGAGAAAATTACCTCGTGCAGAAAGCCCAACACAAGCTATCAACTTCAGCACCAGTCAGCACAAATGCGCCTCCAGCTTATTGGAGGGAAAAGCCACCGTAATACACAATTGTTTTTAAGGTCAAAGTTCCAAACCTGCCTACACAAGGTACCCCTCACAAAAAACTACAACAGGGGTACCATAACAAAGAACTTCCATTGGAATGAAACTATTACATCATAGATCAGGAGAACGAGCTAAGCTCCAACTAGACTCTTGCCGAAGAAGGCACGACTACTTAAAAACAATAACTCAGGAACACTAAATAACTCAGTATTATTTACTAAGCAAACAAAGAGTATATATAAAAGTAGAATCCCAAATTAAGTTGAATATGCGGAATTTTGCAAGTTTCACGAGCTTTTGTAATGGCAACACCGTGATTTTCCGCAACATTTCGTAAGAAGACGGCTTTTGTTCAATTTCGCTATTTTATCCACCATATAGTTAAATAAACCAATTACTAACACCAATATCACCACTGATTATAGTCTGTTGAATATGGGGAAAACGTTAGGCTTAAGCAATGAGATTGAACCTTATTAGAGAATAATACACAGTTTAGATATAACTTTGCAATACCAATTCTAATTTTATGCTCCATGACCAATCGCAACTAAGAATTGGTTCCATTTTCAGATACATAAGCTTACCACAACGAATAAAGGTGTAATTACCATTTTCATGGAACACAATGCATCACGGGTCCCATTTAGGAGCATAAATTAATTAAACCACTTCATGGGAATACTATGAGGTGCGGTTAACAAAAATGGCAAGTTCACAATCCAATTAACCGGGTGCCAAAATATATTCTAAAGTAACTTTCATAGTGCTTAACATAAAAGTCCAACCCGTGAGCATTTCAGCTTTTTTAAATATTTCCAGAATTACTATCTGGAAGTTTTAATATGAGTATTGGCTTACGAGTTATAATTAAGGCAATTAATTTTAAATTGATAAATGTTATGAAAAATGTGGAAGTTAACTTAAACTAAGAGAATTGATAGTGTACCTCTAGTGGCGTGCTGAAGTAGAAACGTTGCTTGTGTCCATCGTCGTGGTGAGCAAATCAACATGAGTTACTTGTCCTTGAACAGGCCTCGCCTCAAAATACACAACAGTAATCACAAGGCCTATTCAACTACAGGTAACCACTGATCCTCACAAAGTTGTTGAACGCAGGAGAAAGAAAGAACAGGAAAAAATTAATAAAAAAAAAAAAAGGACGCAGACACGCGAAGAGAGGAGAGCCGGGCAAAACCCCGTGCCGTCTCCTCAACAACACCCAAAATAAATACTTTTATTAGGTACTTTTGACCTGCCATGTGAGCGCACCCAACATGGCAAAGGCCTGGTAACATGACAATAAATACCTCACTTTTTCCTCTCATATCTCACACAAAGACACTTAATCTTTCATCATCTCTTACATATGCATGCATAAAATGAAAAACTAATGCACATGAGCCATTCAAATAATTATAGACATCCAATTAAACTATTATAACCTTAGATACACCATCACGCTAGCTGATTTCAACCCCCAATCGATGATCACAGGTCCAAACCAATTGACTCAAAACGACGGCAGCATCGATTCAGTAGTCCTTGCATTTCTATTCAGAAATGTAACATGTAAAAGGATTAGCTTGATTTCAACAAACATAACTTGCTTAAAACATCTTCTCCAAATAAACAAAACTCAAATAAGCATATTTAGCTCACCGGTAACGCTCTAGCGAACAACGGTCGAAGCCTCGGTAAAATAGCACCTCGGTTGCTCAAACTACTGATCCAACCTCAAGAAATGTCTGAAGAACAAACAGATCTGATGCTCAGCTCCATCGAACCATTGCGAAAAACATCAGATCTACAAGCTCCTCGTCAACCAAAGGCCACAGTAGACGGAAATCGAACAGTTACACCACTCGGTTGGTCAATGGCCGAGCTGTTATAGAAACACAGCAAAACCATATTCAAAAGGTAGATCGAAAACCGATCTACACAGATCTGAACATGAAATTTGAAGAAGATAAACTACGAAAAGGAGATCTGGAGAAACAGATATTGGGCATAGAAGGAAGAGGTATGCATGAATGATGAAGGACGTCGTAATTTATTGAGAAATTTAGAAGGATCCAACGGCTCAGATTAATTTAGGATAAGAGGTTGACGACGAATAGGGTACGCAAATACTTGGGCGGCTGTAAATGGAATTATACCCGACCAAGCTTTTCTAGGGCCAAAAGTATTATTTTTTTTTGTAAAAAATCATTTTTAACCAAAATTTATGCTGACAAGAAAAAGTAGAAGCAATTTTGAAAAATTAGAAAAAAGTAAATTCTCTTCAAAAATATTTTTTTTAAAAGTACTTGAGAAAAATACACTTAGAAACAACTTTCAAATATTTGGTCAAACACTAATTACTGCTCGTTAATTAGCCAAATACAATTTACTTCTTACAAAAAATACTTTTCATAAACTAATTTTAAAAGCTTGGCCAAACGGAGTATATAAGTGTATTAGAGGGTAAAGGTTGTATTATGTATGACTAGGACACATCTTAACTTTTGTAACGTGAATTTCACGTCTAATAACAAGATTATTTCAGAATTTTCACATTTTTAATTAGATGAATATATTTCGACTTAAAAATAGTTACACTTTGTGTTATTCTAAAATCCATGTATTTTCATTGAACATATTAGATCTTAAATCAAATAAAATTAAATGGGAAATGTGAACTTTATTCCATTTATACATGAAATATATTATAAGTAGATGTTAATATTATATTTTTCTGAAAAATGAAGTATAGTACAAATTTTGAGATTAACTATTTATCGTAAGCTAGGAAACAATATTTACAACACCTTTATGCTATTCTTATACTTTTAAATAAATGGAACTCCTATTCATTTTGTAGGTACAACCACAATACTCCAACGCTTACATCATCCGAGAATTAATAAGTGAGCTGCTAGAATACTAGGTCAGAAAGCAATACCTAATAACAACTCAATCGAGAAATATGAAGATTAAAATTAGTGCCACAGTATGAAGATTACATTACGAGACATTTAAAAATTGAACTCCAACTGAATATTTTATACTTTTGAGCCTCAAAGATGTTCCTGTGATCAAGAAAATTTGATGGAAGTAGCAACCCTCTCTTTAGGGGTGTTCACCATAGGGAAATAGCAACCTGCAGGAAGATTTAAGAAGTGAAATGTTAGCACCATTACTGCAATTGCCAGCTGCGGGAGAAAATATTTCAAATGTGATAATACATTAACCACAAAGAGAAATAAACACAATACCACACTTCCAATAAAAGGTACATCTTCCAATGGTCGTACTAGTTTCAAAGTATCTGTAGTTACATGATCATACAAGCAATTTAACAGTCTTAGTTACAAACAAACAAAAAATCAAAGGTAAACACAAAGTGCCAGTCTACAGTTCACATTAGGGATCCAGGTGGATTCGAACCACCGACCTCTCGAATGCAATGGCATCGAGCGCTCAACCCATAAACCGAGCTCTTAGATCCATCCAAAACAGCAATTCGTGACATTAGAGTTACATTATATGGGACAAGAAGTTTAAGAGGAGAAAAAACCTTTTCGTGTGGGTATATATAATCATATAAAGAAAAAAAAAATTCCATAAGAGATGCATTCCACAGAAAATAATTTCACACATACTGCAACATATAGAGTATTAATATGAAATGTTGCTTTTTTTAAATAAAATGAATAGAAGAATCCTTTACCTTGTTTTAGTGGTAAAAAATAGGAACAGTGTTTATCACTAATCTGTCGGAGATGAGAATTAGAAACAACTCATTAACATTAACATAGCCACAAATGTTAGGATCATCCACTGATCCATGGTAATTCCAGGAAGCTACTCTAATTTAGTATCTAACAATGAGTAGTTGCACACTGAAACAATAATAATAATAATAATCTAAAACATTCACAAGTTCCAACAACTTTTTAAAAAGATGAACATGTACTGCCAAGACTACCACAACACCAACCATACTCGGTCAATAAAATACTGCAACAATGTATCCTGCATGCAAGTTCTCTTCTACTAATAAATACAAAGCCCATCTGAAACCAAACTATCAAGTGGAATTGACGGTGTCTCCAACAGTATCTCTATACTAAAGAGACGATCTTCTAACTAGACACTGTCGAACCGACAGATTCGCAACAGTACACTGCTAGTGTAAAAACTGCAACTGTCTAACTTCCTTACAAACATGAGAAACGCTGCAGTTCGGAGGCAGGCAACTATCCATGCCCTGCAAGGAGAGAAAATTTAAATATGCTCACAGATTTAAACATATAGCTAAAATTAAAATAAATTTTACAAAAAAAAAGCTATAGCTAATAATGAGAATGAACAGTGTCAACTATATTTTATAAATGTGCATGTGCACTGGGTGTGGAAAATTCAACATCATAATAAAAGTGCAGAAAATTATAGTCTCTTTAGATGGAAACAAAATGATTTACCTCAGAATGCCAGAAAGCACAAGAACAACACAGTTCGAGACTACATTTCAGTTGCTTGCTACAACGTTTTCCTGAAAAAATACTTCCAAACAGAAATACCAGATCAACTCTTCAAACGAGCTAGCTTCACTTTTCAAATTAGAAATTAGTGAAGGCACAGAAAATGTGCTTTCTTTAAATTCCTTTGGATATACAGACTGACATCTTCTGTCAGACATTTCATTTTTGATGAACCTGCTTGCAAAACCAACAGGTGTTTATAATTTTGATGATTACACAAAAGCACAGCTTCAAAACACAATGATAACCACAGACCCAAACCAGCAACAGTAACAAGCTCTGACATCTTCAGTCAACAATTTATCTTGGATGAAGGCTTGTAAAACCAAGCTATGTTAACTTGCTGATCACGCAGACCACAGCTTCAAAGCATAATGAAAACCACAGATTCAGACCAGCAACCGCAACAAGCTTCAGAGTCTCACAAATTCCTCACCAAAGTGAGGTCCCGGAGAAATTACCTCGCACAGGAAGCACCACAAACACAAGCTAACAAATCTTCAACAGCAGCAGCAGCTCCATTTCTTGATGGACACAGAGTAAACAAAGCTTCACATTAACTAGAAGCAGCATATACGTCAAGCGCAGCACCAAAAATTTCAACTTCAGCCAGCACCAACGCACCTCCAGCTTATTGGAAGGCACAACAACCCATCATCATTTGATATGCATCAACTCTTAACGGTATACACTGAATTATTTTTAAGGTCAAAGTTCCAAACATGGCTACACAAGGTACCCCTCCGAAAAAACTACAAATAAGGCACCACAACAAAGAACTTCCACTGGAATGAAACTATTACATCATCAACCAGGAGAACACAGCTAAGCTCCGACTAGACTCTTACCAAAGAGAGTAACTCATGAACACTAAATAACACAGTATTGTTGACCAAGTAATCAAAAAACATTCAGGCTTCGAGATTTTGTGATGCCAACACAATGGTTTTCCGTGATTTCATAAGATGACAGCTTGTTATCCACCATATGGATAAATAAACCAATTACTATTCCAATATCACTACTGATTATATTCTCTTTAATATCCGAGGAAACTTTAAGATTAAACAATGAGATCGAACATAAATAGAGAACAATACACAGTTCAGATACAACTTTGCATTACCAATTCTAATTTTATGCTCCGTGCCCAACCACAACTACTAGATGGTCCCCTTTTCAGTTTTTATTAAATTAAATATAAGCTTACCATAACCAAAAAAGGTGTAATCTCCATTTTTATGTGACATCTTATTTAGGAGTGTAAAATTTTTTCCACTAATGGGAACATTATGAGGTGCTCTGGATAAAAATTTGGCGACTTCGCAAGCCAATTAACAGCGACCAAAATATATTCTAAAGTTACTTCCATAGAGGTGCGGGTGTGCTTAACATAGAGTTCAACCTGTGACCATTTCAGCCTCTGTAAAAATTTTCCAGAATTGCTTTAGAAGCTTTTATATGGCTATAAGTTAATTAAGGCAATCAATTTAGAATTGATAAATGTTATAACGAATGTGAAAGTAAACTTTGACTAAGAGAATTGATATTGTACCTCTAGTGGCGTGCTGCAGTAGAAACGTTGCTTGTATCCATCACCGTGGAGCATATAGCAAATCAACATGAGTTACTTGTCTTTGAATAGGCCTCACTTCAAAATACACAACAGTAATCCCAAGGCCTATTCAACGACAAGTAACCACTGATCGACGCAAAGTTGTTGGACGCAGGAAAAAAGAAAGAGCAGAGCCAAAAAGGACACGAGACACGCACAGAGAGGAGAGCCGGGTAAAACCTCGTGCCTTCTCCTCTCCAACACCCAAAATAAATACTTTTATTATGTACTTTTGACCTGCCATGCGAGCGCACCCAACATGGCAAAGGCCTGGTAACATGACAATAAATACCTCACTTTTTCCTCTCATAACTCACAACGTCGCTCAATCTTTCATCCTCTCGTACATATGCATGCATAAATAAAAAAAACTAATGCATATGAGCCATTTAAATTATTGGAGACAATAAATTAAACTATTATAACCTTAAATACACCATCATAGAAGCTGATTCAACCCTCGATCGAAGAGTACCAGTCTAAACCGTTTGACGCAAAACAACGGCAGCACCGATCCAATAGTCCTTGCATCTCTATCCAGATCTGCAATATGTAAAAAGATTAGCTTGTTTTCAACAAACATAAGTTGCTCGATACATCTTCTCCAAATAAACAAACCCAACAAGCATATTTAACACACCTATAAAGCTCTAGCAAACAACAGTTGAAGCCTCGGTAAAATAACACCTCGGTTGCTCAAACTACTGCTCCAACCTCAACATATCTCTGAAGACCAAACAGATCTGATGCTCAGCTCCATCGAAACATTGCGAAAAGCATCAGATCTACAGCTCCTCGTCAACCGGCGGAAACACGTTGACGGAAATCGAACGATTCCAGTGCTCCGGTTGTTCAATGGCCAAGCTTTACGGAAATAAAGCAAAACCATATTCAAAAGGTAGATCGAAGAACGATCTACACGGATCTGAACGTGAAATTTGAGGAAGCTAAACTACGCAGAAGAGATCTCGAGAACACAAAGATTGGGCATAGAAGGAAAAGGTGGGTATGAATGTCAGGAGGAGGTCATAATTTATTGAGAATACAGCAGGATCGGACGGCTAAGATTAATTTACCATAAGATATTTAACGGTAGATGAGTTATAACCATAAGAGGCGGCAAAGAAGTTGAGGAGGAATTAGGTACGCAAATACATGGACAGCTATTATTGGAATTATTTTATGATTATTCGGGGGAAGGTTCTGGATGTACTGTTTGACTAGGACATCTTAACTTTTGTAACGTGTTACAACATGCTTCTCACGTCTAACAGATAATATCATAATTTTTCGCATTTTCAAAAATTTACTCCCTGCGTGTCATACGATGAAGCAATATTTTCTTGTTAGATTTATGTTATATGTTATATTTGATAAAATTTAATTTAAACTTTTTAGTCTATTCATATTGATATTTTCTCTCTATTAATAACATCTTGTTTGGATGGTTGTTGTCTATTGTACCGTATTGTATTTGTATGGGGTCAAATTTGGCCTTCAACATCTCTACTCCGAAGGCTACGCCTAGTGAAGCATACGTCCATTAAAGTAAAGGTACGGCTTGGACGTAAGGACGAAGGCGACTCTGGTTAAGACCTGGCGCCCTCGCTAGGAGGACATCAACTACGTTTTGTACTTTTATAATTATTTCGAAGGAGGTCTCCTATTATATAAAAGGGACCTTCCCATTGTAAAAAGGGCATCAGTGTTATTCTTGAATAAGACAACTCTCTCATTTTATCATATTCTCTCTCTATCTCTGCCTCTAACAAACATCTTCTCTTGAGTTCATGTTATCATCTTAAAATATCATATCTACAACAATAACATCATTTTTACATCTCTAGGTCTATTATATTTTATTACGATTTATCCTTTTCACATTTTTTATTGTTTTCTAGCTTACAAAGTATACTGTTAACTTTTGAGCCAAACAATTTGGCGCCGTCTGTGGGGATTTCGAGAATCAAAATCATAGTATCCACCTAGAGATCAACCAGCTATTTTTCTCTACACCACACGAAAACAAAAGATGGCCGAAAATTATATAAGATCGAAAGTTATAGCGGGTGTCACAGCCAATCTCCTTGGTCCTCTCAACGAAGACGGTGACGATGGCATCCTGAATGCAACCCCCAGCATCACACCAAGTGCAGAGATCTCATCTTCCACATCCGAAGATCTGACGATCTTGCACGAAAAAGGATCTTCCACGTTTGTTGCTAAAGAAGCACCCTCAGTAGTTAAAAAGCTACTGGAAGAGTGGCTAACAAGCACCCTAAGTGGCTTGGTCGAGAAATCATCGCAAAGCAACATCAGGCGGGTACCGAACGATAAGCACCACCGCTGCCATGGGCGAACCTGAGGTTACACGAGCAAATAACTAACCCATCGAGGCACAGACCAACGATGGTACGCTAACAACCATCCTAAAGAAGATGGAAGAAATGGAAAATGAAAACAAGTCACTCCGCGACCAAATGAAGGAACACCAGGAGAGAGTCGACAAGATCCCCGGAGCCCCCAAGTGGTTCGTAGAACAACCATACACTGAAGAAGTTGCCCCTTACTCTATCCCAAAGACCTTCAAGATGCCTCCCTACTTGAGGGTGTACGACGGAACCACATATCCCGAGGATCATCTGATCCACTACGTCACTACTGTGAAGGGCAACGATTTATCAAAAGAACAGGTATCGCCGGTGCTGTTGAAGAAGTTTGGCGAGACGTTGACAGGAGGGGCCTTAACATGGTACTCTCAGTTACCAACCAAGGCGATATCAACATTCGAAGAAATGGCGGATAAGTTCGTCACCGCCCATGCGAGTGCGAAGAAAGTGGAAGCAAGGGTCAACGACATCTTCGCCGTCAGACAAACCACAGGAGAAGGGCTCAGGGACTTCCTAGCCAGGTTTAACAGGGTAAGGATGAGTCTGCCAAACGTATCGGAAGGTATGGCAGTCGCCGCTTTCCAGAACGGGCTAAACAGGGACGGTTCGAAGGCCTCATGAAATATCCCCTTACCACATGGGAGGAAATCCACAACGCCTATTACGCACAGATACGAGTGGACGAGGATGATCTTAATGGGCCGACCCAACGGCTAACAGCGATACACTCAGAAACAAGGAGAAATCGACACAATAAAGGACGGTGAGAACAACACCCACGCTCCAACAGAGACCGATATTAGCCATACACCAGATCCTCCCATCCGCCACCAAGACATACAGACGCGTTATAGCGACACATCGCCCCACTCCGAAACAAAAGAGGTACGCCCCCCTTATTATCCGCCCATAACTTTTGTGTGTCTGCTTCAGAAATAGTGTACGCACTGGAGAAGTTGGGCACCAAGGTGCAGTGGCCGCAGAAGATGAAATCAGACCCTGCCACAAGGAAATCAAACGTCCTATGTGAGTTCCATCAGGAACAGGGACACAAAACTGAAGACTGCATAGGCCTACGGCAAGAAGTGGTCAGGATGCTGAACCAGGGATACCTGAGGGAATTACTCAACGACAAAGGGAAAATCAACTTTTCACGCGGACGGGAACAACCCCGCGGGCCGCCAAAGCTGCCTTCCCCAACACGCACGATAAACATGATTGTCGGAGGCGGTGATGACTCAGTAATCAATCACGTCAAATTTGCCAACACACACAGACTGAAGCGGACCATCGCCCATGAACGGTATGACGACTTCGAAGATAGTATCACCTTCGATAAGTCCGATGCCGAAGGTTTGTCTTTTCCTCATCATGATGCTTTAGTTATTCTTTTACGTATCGCTGATACGGATGTTAAAAGAGTCATGATCGACGACAAAAGTGGCGCCTGTATTATCCACCCAAGGGTCCTCGCACAAATGGGACTCGAGGATAGGGTAATACCGCGCGGCATAACACTAACTGGTTTCAAAAATGCAGTGGAACAGACATCCGGAGAAATAACACTGCCCGTCTTAGCAGGAGGAGTCACGCTGGAAACAATTTTCCACGTGATGAACCAAGAAACGGAGTACAACGTCATCATAGGACGCCCGTGGATACACGCCATGCGAGCGGTCCCTTCAAGCCTTTACCAAGTGATCAAATTCCCTACCTCATGGGGAGTATTCATCATTAGGGGCGAGCCACGCACCGCGCAGGAATGTTACAAAATAGCTCAAGATTGCGCCTACACCCAACAATTGAAGGGGGCGAGTGCGGAGGCATAGCAATTAGCCGTGTCGGGGACTAAAGTCGACCTGACAGCGGACGCCATTAGAGATCCCGATAACGTAGAAGCCTGTAAAGCAATGGTCGAAGATCTCGACCCAGTCTAATTGGACGACACCGACCCTGCAAAAAAAGCCTACATCGGGCACGGCCTCGTCAACCCAAGTAAGTATCGTGAATTACTAACTAACCATGCAGATCTATTTGCTTTCTCCCATTCAGATATGCCGGGAATTTCGCGAGATATCGCCACCCACAAGCTGAACGTCGATCCATTATATCCGCCCGTACGACAAATGAGAAGGAAATTCAACGCCGCTATCAATGAAGCGGTCAGCGAGGAAGTAGACAAACTACTGGCCAATGGCTCCATCGGGGAATCAAAGTACCCCCAATGGGTCGTCATGGTTAAAAGGAAAAATGGGAAGTGGAGAATGTGTGTAGATTTCACCGATCTGAACAAAGCATGCCCGAAGGATTCATTCCCACTACCTCATATCGACTAATTGATTGACGCCACTGCAGGACATGAGCTGTTGAGCTTCCTAGATGCCTACTCCAGCTACAATCAAATCATGATGGCCGAGGAGGATCAGGAGAAGACGACTTTCATCACCCATCAAGGGACTTACTGCTACAAGGTAATGCCCTTCGGGCTAAAAATGCAGGGCTACGTACCAGTGACTGGTCACCAAGATGTTCAAAGAGCAGCTCGGTAAGACTATGGAAGTCTATATCGACGATATGCTGGTGAAGTCGACAAAGAAAGAGGATCACATCGACCATCTGAAGGAAGCCTTCGGAATATTAAGGAGGTATGGGATGAAACTGAACCTCGAGAAATGCGCCTTCGGTGTAGCCTCAAGGAAATTCTTAGGATTTCTCGTATCACAACGAGGTATCGAGGTCAGCCCAAATCAGATCAAGGCGATATACGCAATACCTGAAATGCTGAATAGCAAAAAATAGGTGCAAAAGCTGACGGGGCGAATAGCTGCCCTATCTAGATTCATCCCGTGATCCTCCCACAGATGCCACAAATTTTTCAATGTACTGAGAAAGGACAATAGGTTACAGTGGAATGAGTAATGTGTCGAAGCCTTAAGAAAACTGAAGGCGTACCTATCTTCGCCACCACTGCTGGCCAAAGCAAATCCAGGCGAACCCCTGCTGGTATATCTGGCCATATCCAAGGTCACCGTCAACGCAGTATTGGTTCGCGAGACCAAAGGTACGCAATCCCCTATTTAGTATATTAGCAAAACCTTAGTGGACGTCGAAACACGGTATCCACACCTTGAAAAATTATCTCTGGCATTGGTCGTAGCTTCGCGGAAGCTCCGACCCTATTTTCAGTGCCACCCCATAAAAGTAGTGACAACCTTCCTCTTGAGAAGCATCCTACATAAGCCCGAGTTATCAGGCAGGCTCGCAAGATGGGCCATAGAGCTCAACGAGCACGATATCTCGTATCTCCCGAGAACCGCCATCAAGTCGCAAGTACTCGTCGACTTCGTAGCCGACTTCAGCGTAGAAATACTGCCAGAGGCGGAACGAGAGGCACATTGTGCTCCCTCCAACACCAACCTATGGGCTCTTTACACTGACGGCGCCGCTAATGCCTCGGTATTGGGACTGGGACTCATTCTCGAGGTCCCCACTGGCGAAATAATTCGCCAGTCCATACGATGCCCCGAGATGACTAACAACGAGGCCAAGTACGAGGTTGTTATTATAGGTATAAAACTAGCCATCAAGTATGGAGCTCGGCGATTCATTCTCCATTGTGACTCCCAGCTCGTGGTAAACCAGGTCACTGGGACTTACCAAATCAAGGAGCAGAGATTGCAAAAGTACTAGTCAGAAATCCACAGATTAGTCACTGAGCTTGATGAGTGCCGCTTCGAACAGGTTCCGAGGGCGCAGAATGCTAAGACAGATGGCCTAGCAAAATTGGCCGCAGCCACTAAAAGCTTCGACAAAGAAAGCGCGGTCACCCTCCTCAATTCAGCCATTGATCACACTGAGGTACTCTCCTTAAATTTGACTTGGGACTGGCGCAACCAGTTTGTGTCCTATATGCAAGATGGAACACTCCCACCTAACAAAAAAGAAGCCAAGAAGCTCCGCGTACAGGCCGCCCGGTATTGCCTGATAAACCACGAGCTCTACAAAAGGACGTTTGGTGGACCCCTGGCCAAGTGCCTAGGGCCGCACCAAACGGCGCCAGTACTCGAAGAGGTACACAAAGGTCACTGCGGCGCCCACACAGGTAACCGCGCCCTCGTGCACTACATAATACGGGCCGGCTACTATTGGCCAACTATGAAGAAAGACGCGGCGGAATATGTCTGCCGATGCGAACAATGCCAAAAGTATGCCCCCATGATACACCAACCAGGAGAACCGCTCCACTCAGTCACTTTCCCATGGTCTTTCATCAAATGGGGAATAGACATAGTCGGTCCGCTACTAGCAGGACGAGGAAAGGTACGATTTCTATTAGCTTTAACTGATTATTTCTCCAAGCGGGTGGGAGCAGGTGTGTACGCCCAAATACGAGAATAGGAAGTCATCGCCTTCTTATGGAAGAATATTATCTGCCGCTTCGGCATCCCCAAAGAAATCAACTGCGACAACGGGCGGCAGTTCATTGGCCAGAAGACAACTGAGTTCTTCGACAAATGGCATATTAAGCGAATACTCTCCACGCCATACAACCCCTCCGCCAACGGCCAAGCAGAGTCATCCAACAAAACGATACTGAACATGCTGAAGAAGAAGCTTGAGGACGCCAAAGGGCTATGGCCTGAGCTACTACCGGAAGTGTTATGGGCACATAGGACCACGCCTAAATCCTCTACAGGAGAAACACCATACTCACTGGTCTACGGAACCGACGCGGTCATACCGGTCGAAGTCGGCGAACCAAGCTTGAGGTATTCACATACAAGCGGAGCAGAGAACGACAAGAACAGACTTCAAGACCTTGATGAAGCTAAGGAAAGAAGAGAAATGGCCCGCATAAGAATAGTGACCCAGAAACAACAAGTCGAAAGGTACTACAACAAGAAGGCCAAAATGCGACCACTAAAAGTGGGTGACTACGTCCTCAAAGCCAAAACGTTGGCGTCAAAAGACCCAAGCGAAGGAAAGCTGGGCACCAACTGGGACGGACCATACAAAATCACAGCAGCAGCAAATAAGTGAGCATTTCAATTAGAAACAATGGAAGGAAAGACGCTCCAAAACAATTGGAACATCGCCCACCTCAAGTATTTCCATTTCTAAAAGGCGTCTCCTGAGTCGCACTCTTTTTCCCTTACCCGAGTTTTGTCCCAATTGAGTTTTCTCGGAAAGGTTTTTAATGAGGCGGCAGAGGGGACACCTGGATATATTTGTGGAACGAGTTTATCATACCAACCACTCCATACGCTCTCTTGGCTGACATGACAAAAGGACTGGGCTAGCGTGATCTCCAATGTATGAACGGTTATGGCCATCTCCAATGTATGAACGGCTATGGCCATCTCCAATGTATGAACGGCTATGGCCATCTCCAATGTATGACAAACGAAGTAACTCAACGACAATCGAAGTCATGTATATGGCCAAGGACATCTGCAACGTGCAAATGGCTAAGGCCACCGTCATCAATAAGTCGACCTAGCTCGACTACGACAAACGAAGTAACTCAACGACAATCGAAGTCATGTATATGGCCAAGGACATCTCCAACGTGCAAATGGCTAAGGCCATCGTTGTCAATAAGTCGACCCAGCTCGACTACGACAAACGAAGTAACTCGACGATAGTCGAAGTCACGTATATGGCCAAGGCCATCTCAACGTGCAAATGGCTAAGGCCATCGTCGTCAATAAGTTGACCCAGCTCAACTACAGCAAACGAAGTAACTCGACGACAGTCGAAGTCACGTATATGGCCAAGGCCATCTCCAACGTGCAAATGGCTAAGGCCACCGTCTTCAATATGTCGACCCAGCTCGACTACGACAAATGAAGTAACTCGACGACAACCGAAGTCACGTATATGGCCAAGGCCATCTCCAACGTACAAATGGATAAGGTCATCATCGTCAATAAGTCGACCCAGCTTGACTACGACAAACGAAGTAACTCGATGACAGTCGAAGTCACGTATATGGCCAAGGCCATCTCCAACGTGAAAATGGCTAAGGCCACCGTCGTCAATAAGTCAACCCAGCTCGACTACGACAAACGAAGTAACTCGACGACAGTTAAAGTCACGTATATGGCCAAGGCCATCTCCAACGTGCAAATGGCTAAGGCCACCGTCGTCAATAAGTTGACCCAGCTCGACTACGACAAATGAAGTAACTCGACGATAGTCGAAGTCACGTAGATGGCCAAGTCCATCTCCAACGCACAAATGGAGATCCAAGACCCGGAACCTAGACAGTTAACGTCTTCAGAATTATAGACAGCCCGGTCTGGGGAATCGAAACTATACCCGCAGGCTTTTCGGGCGACCTGAGCTATACGACGCTGATCCTGAACCTCCGCCTCAGTAGCTCGGCCCGCAGCTAAGAATTCTTCGAACACGACTAGCTTGGCTTCGGCGTACACCCACATCTCCCGCGCCTCGCCATGCGCATCCTCATCGGACCTTGACATAATAGTCTGTTTAAGGTCCTCAACCTCAACTGCCTTGGCATTGAGCTCGGCGGTCAAGGCAGCGACCTTGGCTCGCAAATCGACGACTTTCGCCGCTACCCATGGCCGACCTCCAGTTCCTCTTCCTTTGACTGGAGAAGAGTCGCCAGTTCAATATTCCGAGCCAAAGCGGCTATCAGCTGGTCATCAACTTGCTCTAGCTCAACCACCCTTCGCTTTAGCTGGGCCTCCGAATGCTCTAAGCCCTCAAGGAAAACTCGAAAATCCGGGTCCTGCTTGAGTAGGTCCGCCAGCGCTTGATGCTTGGCACGGTACCACCGATACTTCTTTACCACCTTGTTAGAGGTGGCGGCCTTCCTTTGCGCTCGTCGCCCCCTCTCTACCTCTAAGATGAGAGTCTAAAGAAGAGGAAAGGCAAGTCAGTACGCATCAAAGTTTACTTTACGATACGTGAAGGAAATCAAAATATACCTGCAAGGCCGCACCAGCAACCCTCCAGGATAATTCCCCATCGCTAACACCTTTTAACATTTCACGCTCAGCGGCCGCACATAACAGGGTCATATCCGCTGCGGCCTGCTCGCTGTGCTACAACAGGTTATACCCACCTGGGATTAGAATTCGACAGTTGGATCTACCCGCCGTCATCCCCACACGGGCCGAACATCTCGTTAATACATCTGTATCCACGGGGGCAACCTCAGGGTCCACCCTCTCACCATCGCCCGCTCCTTCAGTATCAGCCGATGAGCCACTCTCCGGAATACGTACTGGGATGGCGTCAGGAACTGCCCTCCCTTGGGGAGCTGACCTCCCAGAACAGATGGCATCGGCCATAAAAATCGGCCTTGACTCCCGACAGGGCTCACTCGCCCTCTCATCTTCTGTGGCTATCCCCTTGCCAGTCATCAACCAGCGTCTTTTCCTTTCCAGCGGCTCCTCGCCCTCGAAAGTCTCCTCCACAAGTCGTGGGGATGGTAGTGAAGAAGTCGCTTCATTTGTGGACGCCGCCACAGGCGCAACCTCAGGTTGAGGAACCTCTGAAGCGCCATTAATGGGTGAGCCACAGGGTATGTATCCGTCTTCGGAGTCAGTCCCCGCCCCAGGCGAGGTAACGACGCTCTTCTTCTTCTTCTTTTTAGAGGCGCTCCAACCTGTCAACACGAATAAGTCAGGTAACAAAACCTAAGGAAACTTCCAAACCATGGCCGAATAGTTACCTGGCGGGCCGTATCGTTCACGAAACGCAGCCCAGGTGCGACATTCCTCCGCATATGGAATCATTCTCTCCGCCCACGACCTGATATTTTCAATGAACCGAGGTGGAGAAGCCCTCTCTGCAAAAGGGGGGGGGGGGAGCAAAGAAATCACAACGGCCGTATGGTCAAAATCGCAAACAGTCCTGAATTTTACAAGTAAAAATACTTACGTTGTGGGTTCCATCTTTCTGGGAACCCCTTGGGATTCAACACCAGGTGTTCTGTCCTGATGTAGAAGTATTTACACCAAAAGCGGCAGTTAGTCTTGTCATCGACTTTAACAACCAAGCCCCTTGTACCACGGCTTTTTAGCTACAACATGGTACCCCTAATATAACCAGGGTTGAATAATTGTAAGAGGTGGTGGACTGAGACGATGCACTCAGCCTTGGCCGCATAGGTGGTCATAATACGGCACACCTTCAAAGTGTAAGGAGTGAGCTGAGCCGGACACACGTTGTAAAAATGGCAAAGCTCCTCCATTAGGGGATAGATTGGAAGACTGTAACCGATCAAGAACGGGTACTCATAGAATGTGCAGTATCCGGGCCAGTGCACATTGGCATACTCAGTCCCGGCCGGCACTATTTCCACGTGGTCCGGAATATGGTACGTCTCCCGAAGATCTTCTAAGTGGGATTGTAATAACTCGTTGTGCTCCCAGGGAAGCGTTTTGGGCTCCCAGTCGGGAAATCCCTGCGAACATGCATCTCCTTCGGGAGGACGTTGTCTATACTAAGAGGAACTAGGGCCTTCTCTGTCTTTTCCCCTTCACTACCGGAAGATGGCGGAACCCTAGATGGGGTATTATCTTTCGCCTTTTTACTACTCTGTCCACGTTTTGTCATGATATTTTCTATGAGAAATGAAGCTGTAATGATAGGAAGTATAGTTTCAAAAGAAATGGAAGAGTCTCGCACGAAATAGCGATTATTAGAGAGAAAGATGAAAAAGGAAGCAGAAAAGGTTCAAAGGTTCGAAAGATAAAATAGATTGAACCTTCCCTCTATTTATAGGGTTAGGATGCACGGAAATCGAAGAGGCATGATTCAAAACGGGCGCGGGAAACCAAAACATCACATCATCCCCTGAACCGCCTCGGGAGCATGTATAATTATGACGCGTGTGGGCGATGACGTCTTTTCGAAAAAGGGGCCACGTGTCAGCAGCTCGACTGTGCCATATATTTCATCTCATTCACGTCACCACCCCCATAGTGAGGACAAATTTTCCAAAGACGAGGTCTGCATGTCCGCCCATTGAAGACGTCTATTGGATACGCCTCCAACGAGCGGAGGGACTAACTGTATGGGGTCAAATTTGGCCCTCAATGTCTCTACTCCGAAGGGTACGCCCAGTGAAGCATACATCCATTAAAGTAAAGGTACGGCTTGGACGTAAGGACAAAGGCGACTCCGGTTAAGACCTGGCACCCTCGCTAGGAGGACGTCGACTACGTTTTGTACTTTTATAATTATTTCAAGGGAGGTCTCTTATTATATAAAGGGGAACTTCCCATTGTAAAAAGGGCATCAGTGTTATTCTTGAATAAGACAACTCTCTCATTTTATCCTGTTCTCTCTCTATCTCTACCTCTAACGAACATCTTCTCTTGAGTTCATGTTATCATCTTACAATATCAGATCTACAACAATAACACCATTTTTACATCTCTAGGTTGATTACGATTTACCCTTATCACATTTTTTATTGTTTTCTAGCTTACAAAGTATACTGTTAACTTTTGAGCCAAACAGTATTGTTATCCGAAAATAATATTTGTTTTAATGGTTTTGTTAAAATTAATTGTATTCTATTATTAATTTATTGTTTCGAAACAATAAAAGGTCTCATTTTCTAAAACAACTAATTTAATGTGATAAGATTGATTAATTTTTTTCAATTATGCCATGACTTATTACTTTACAATTCTATTTTGCCCTTTACTTTTTATTTTATTTTAATCCAAATCTCCTAACCTATAACCTGCGTCTTTATTCCTTTTTTCTTTCTATCACTTCCAACTCCAATATCAAGTATAGGTTTTGCCTTTTTTTGTTTTGTTCTTTCTTCTACTTTGATTTTTAACTTCAATTCTAATGACTTTATCTCCAATTAGTTGTATAATATTGATTTTTAATTCAAATTCTAATTACTTTATGTGTAATTCTTGATAATATTTAAAACAATTGAGAGTATTTTAGTAAACTTATCAGTTACAGTACAGTACGATACAATTAAATCAAAAAATAAAATGTAATTTGACAACAGTAAACAATACAATTTATCCAAATATTGTATTCATAAAACGATACAATACAATACGATACATTATAAAATGATGAGTAATAATGATCCAAACAGATTGTAAGGGAGAATAAGCACACACGAGGTTAACATGCCTGTCTGGCCTTGTTGAGGGATAAAATGTTATAATATATACTACTTATTTAATATAATTTTGAGTGAATAAAATAACATTACATAAATTAAAACGGAAAAAAGGCGGTAAGCGCGAATGAGATGCGTAGCATTTTCGACGCAATGCATCTGGACATACATTTGGTGCGAATTTTTTTGCCTTAATACTCAAGTCTAGTGCTCACGTGATCCACGCCACAAGGCTTCATCGTGGCTTGACAAGTGTAGGTTCAAATTAATCAAGCCAATTTAGACGACGACATCAACTAATCAAAGCCCATTTAGACGAACAATTTGAGCATTACGGGGAGTATTATTTAAAAAATAAAATATAAAATATTTTTATTATTAGATCAGATTCAAACCTGGGCCATCAAAGGTACCTAAGCACTTATACAAACTATAATAACTCCTATCCAGTTTTTGTGATTTTAGGGGCTCGTAAAATATTTAAGAGGTCCTTACTATATATATAAATTAGGCTTAGGGTACATGTGATGCGCTTGAATCCTGTTTAATGAGTATAGTTTTTTTAAATAGTATTGAGTTATAAAATAAAAATGTAAGTTCCTAAAGATAGTCATGATTATTGGTTGTGTATAACTAATTCAATAATTGAAGAAATTATCTAAGAAGTCATCAATCATCAATAATTCAACTTAACATTTGTTCCAGGTTTGTAATTTCGTAATTTTAGTTTCACGACAATAACCTTGAAAATCTAAATAATCTTGAAGGATACAACTTACAATATATAAACAGTGAACTAATAATGTACGAACTTTAACTAAACACAAAATCAAAGTACAATAATAAACAAAAAAAATTAAAAAATAAAGCAAGTTAGTTAAGCTAGCTAATGAACCCACTCATATTTAGCTAAATGTATTATGGATTAAAAATTAAAGATATCATAAATTATCTTCTTATTTTTTGTGCCTATTATTGATTTCTGTTCCACAATTCACATAATTGTAATAATGAATTTAGAAATTTAAAAGTTAAAAGTATAATATTGAATAATTTTATTGGTGAAGAAGTCTTGTATATTTTTAAAAGTGAACTATTTATGTTATTGTACAAGAATCCGTACCTCGTCTTTCTTAAATCTTTTATTTTTCCTCTATCTATTTTTTATCATTTGTATATAATTTAAGTGTAAACATACACAAAGCGAAATCTAATAAAGCTATAATATTATAACTCTCTACATAGTTCAAATGAGAAACAAATTAATAAGTAAATTTTAATTAATTTTAAGCTCCTAAATATTAAAAAAGTGATTAAATATCTACTAAATGAAGTGTTTCTTGTAATACTTATTTTTTAATGATAAAGATCAAGTTTGAAATAAAAAGAAAAAGGTTATTTTTAAATTCTAGACTTTCATTCTATGTAAATATCATTTCATTTATAGTATTTTGTAGGACGGTTATAGATACACACGTATTAATCAATATGTAATAATGGCTAAAGGCTAAAAATTAGGAGTTCTTATTTGGTTTAATAAGAAAATATTTAATCATTAAAATTTTAGGAGATTTAAGTGTCCTAAATATTAAGAAAGTAACTTATAGTACAATGTGTCCAATGTAAAATATAATTTTAGAGTGTAAAAAAGGCAAACGGCATTTCACTAAGGGCTTTCGTGCTTTTAATATAGTATTATTCTCAGGGTACGCGCGTTGCGCGTCTATTCTAATACATGTACCTTATCTTAATGAGTTTAATTTTTAAATATATATATCCAATGTAAAATATATTTTTAGAGTGTAAAAAAGGCGAACGATATTTTACTAAGGGCCTTCGTGCTTTTAATATAGTACTATTCTCAGGGCACGCGCGTTGCGCGTGTACTCTAATACATGTACCTTATATTAATGAGTTTAATTTTTAAAATATCATATATATATATATATATATATATATATATATATATATATATATTTGATGACAATATTCCAGAGCAGGTGGTGTAAGACACTAGGGGTACTACCAGTCGTGCCGGTTGCAGTTACTTAGGCCCAGATGGGTCCCGTTATGAGTGACGAGGAGCAGAAGAGACTAGAGAGATTTGGGAGGCTCAAGTGTCCAACATTCAGTGGGGTTGAGTCAGAGGATACTCAGGATTTCTTGGATCGGTGCCAGCGGATCGCACGACGGGTATTCTGGAGAATAATAGGGTCTCATTTACTACTTTCCACCAGATGGGGGCAGCCTTAAGATGGTGGAGGCTTATGAGCGGAACAGGCTAGCCGATGCTGCACCACTTTTATGGCACGAGTTCTCCGTTCTCTTCTTAGATATGTTTGTGCCACCGACCCGCAGAGAGGAGTTATATAGGTAGTTCGAGTAGTTATGCCAAGAGGGTATGTATGTGACCTAGTATGAAATGAGAATTTCAGAGTTGGCTCGTCACACACTTTGGTTGGTTCCCACTGAGAGGGGAAGGATTAGGAGGTTCATTGATGGCCTCAGCTATCAATTGCGTTTTGTTATGACTCTGGAGAATGCATCAGGTTCTAGGTTCGACGAGTTGGTTGATATTGGTCGATGACTAGAGTTTGTCCGTAGTCAGGAGCATGAGGGGAGAGAGGCTAAGAGGCCTCGTAGTTCAGGTGGTTTCAGCGGTGCTCCTTACGGGGCAGTCTTACCACAGTTGGGGTCGTCCTTATAAGCCCGTTCAGATGGCTCATCAGGTTCATCATGGTGCATCAGCTAGCCATGGTTCACACAGTGCTCGTCCGTGTCAGTCATCTCTTAGTGCTCTCTCAGCTAAGAGTTCATCCCGTGCTCCATCGGTTCAGGGTTCATATGTGCTAGGTCCTTCTAGTAGTCATTCTGGTTCTCGAAACTCGATTCAGTCCCCACCACCAATAGGTAATTGCTTCGAGTACGAGGAGTTTGGGCATATGTGGAGATACTGTCCCTATCATATTGGAGGTCCTGTTCAGCAGAGGGGTCAGGCTGATGACTTCCAGACCAGTTACTTCACCACCCGCCCAGCTAGATCGGGGTGGGTCTTGGGCAGCTAGAGGTCGCCCTAGAGAGGGATGCCGATAAGGTGGTGGTCAGGCTCGATTCTATGTTATTCCTACTAGTCCAGAGGCTGTTGCTTCAGATGCAATGACCACATGTATCGTTTCAATGTGCCACAGAGATGCTTCCACATTATTTGATCCTGGTCCTACTTATTTCTACGTGTCATCCTACTTTACTCATTATTTGGATATGCCCAGTGAATCCTTAGTTTTATCTGTTCATGTATCTATGTTGGTGGTCTATACTATTATTGTGGACCGTGTGTATCGGTCATGTGTGGTGACTATTGGAGGATTGAAGACTAAGGTTGATCTCTTATTACTTAGTATGGTTAATTTCGACATGATTTTGGGTATGGATTAGTTGTCTTTGTATCATGCTATTCTAGATTGTCACATTAAGACCGTGATGTTGGCGATGTTGGGGTTGCCAAGGATCGAGTGGAGAGGTTCTCTAAATTATGTTCCCAATAGGGTGATTTCATATTTGAAGGCCCAACGGATGGTTGGGAAAGGATGTTTGTCATATTTGGTGTTTGTAAGTGATGTTCGTGCTGATACTGCTATTATTGATTCTATTCCGGTAGTGCGAGACTTTCCAGATGTGTTTCCTGCAACCTGTCGAGTATGCCACCCGACAGGGATATTGATTTTGGTATTGACTTAGTGTTGGGCAATCAGCCCATTTCTATTCCTTTGTATCGTATGTCACCAGCAGAGTTGAAAGAATTGAAAGAACAACTTCAGGAACTTCTTGATAAGGGGTTCATTTGGCCTAGTCTATCGCTTTGAGGTGCACCGATTCTGTTTGTGAAGAAGAAAGATGGTACTATGCGGATGTGCATCGACTATAGGCAGTTGAACAAAGTTATAATCAAGAATATGTATCATTTACTATGTATTGATGATTTATTTGACAGGTTTCA
Organism: Nicotiana glauca; assembly: GCA_026770625.1. Classification (NCBI taxonomy): domain Eukaryota; kingdom Viridiplantae; phylum Streptophyta; class Magnoliopsida; order Solanales; family Solanaceae; genus Nicotiana; species Nicotiana glauca. The sequence goes on from MU676348.1 coordinate 28,250, forward strand.
GGGATCGAGGGTGTTATCTAAGATTGATTGAGGTCTAAGTATCACCATTTGAAAATTCGCGACTCGGAATTTTTAAAGACATCATTCAAGACTCGTTATTTGTCACTATGATTCCTTGTGATGTCTTTTGGGCGGACCAACGCCCCATCAACATTTATGCATCTGATGAACAGTGTATTCCAACCATATCTTGATTCGTTTGTCATAGTATTCATTGATAATATCCTGTGTACTCACATAGCCAGAAGGAGCATGCCCAACATTTATTGATTGACCCAGAAGGGTGCTCCATCCAGCTGGTTAGATGAATGTGAGGAGAGCTTTTAGAAGCTCAAGATTACCTTGGCCACAACTCCAACTCTAGTTTTGCTTTCCGCATCGGGTTCTCATAAAGTGTATTGTGATGTTTCTCGGATTGGTATTGGGTGTGTCTTCATGTAGGAGGTAGAGTGGTTGCATATTGTTAGTTTGATAGTTAAATTGGAGTAAATAACCCTAATCCCATATGTATTATGAGTAGGACATGTATTATATATATATATGGCTTATTGTATCATTGTTAATTAATCAACAAGATTTTTCTCCCGTGTATTCTCATATGGTATCAGAGCATCGGTGAGAAGAGATCGTTGTGCATCTTTCCAGCAATATCCGGGAAGAAAGAACTCGATCACCGTGTAATTTTTCGATGACCTAAGTGACTAATTGTGTCAAAGTCACTAATTATCAGTGTTGTGCAAAATCCAACACCACCACAAGGTTTCCAAGAGAGATCCAACAAAACCCCAGAAAAAATCACCGAAAAATAGTTAGCCACGCGCCGTCACGCGCCTGAGAACTGTTTCTGGCGGTGCGTCTGTCACATGCCCTGGCGCGTGTGACCTCTTCCGGTCAAATTTTTAAAAAATTTCTTCAGGACAGCTGCATCTCCTTGCAATTCCGAGTCCATTGGTACTATTTTTGACAGATTTCGACAACTTTGGAATTTTTCGGCGAGCTACGGTGATTTTTCGACGTGAACAGTGATCCCCATAAAATTTCTGCTGTTTCCAGCACGATATTAAATGGCATTTGTATCGGAATCTTTTAACTCACAATCTGTTGGATCCAACACATTGAATCCAATCCAGATGATTTCTTTACCGAATTATATTGAGTTCCTTCAGTACAAAGCACGTAAACACGCATCTTCAGGATTAGCCTTTGTTGTTCCAACAAATAATAGCATGACTTGTGTCTCCCAATCTTCACCTTCTGAGTCTTGGGTCATCGATTCAGGTGCATCTGATCATATTTCTGGTAACAAATCTCTTTTCACTAGTATTACATATTCTCAATCTCTTCCAACAGTCACAATGGCTAATGGGTCTCAAGCCATGGCAAGTGTAATAGGTTAAGCAAGTCCACTTCCTTCCTTACCTTTAAACTCCGTTCTTTATGTTCCTGATAGTCCTTTTAATCTCATTGTAATGACCTGACCGGTCGTTTGAGCTCTAGCACGCCGTCCAGTAGTTTGAGGCCATGAACAACTTCATTTCAGGTATTATGACTTGCACGTGCGGTCGGAATTGAACTTCGGAAAGTTTGGAATTGATTTGGAAAGAAAATTCTCATTTCAGAAGCTTTAAGTTGAAAGAATTAGCTAAGATCGAATTTTTGAGTAAATGACCTCGGAATTAGGATTTGAAGGTTCCAGCAGGATCGTATGATGATTTCGGACTTGGACGTATGTCCGGGTCGGATTTTGGATAACTCGAGAGCGTTTTGGCACTTATTGTGGAAGTTAGCATTTTGGAGGAAATTTCATAAGTTTGGGTTGAAGTGCATTTCAGTGTTATCGATGTCCGTTTCGAATTTCGAGTCAGGGAGTTATTCCGTATCGTGATTCTGGAGTTGGGAGCGTGATCGCAAGTGAATTTGGAGACCCGTAGGTCATTTTGAAGTCATTTGGCTAAAGATAGAATCTGAAGGTTTTTGAGAAGTTTGACCGAGAGTTTGACTTTTTGATATTGGGATCGGATTCCAATTCTAAAAGTTGGAGTAGGTCCGTAATGTCGAATATGAATTGTGTGCAAAATTTGAAGGCAATCGGACGTGATTTGATAGGTTTAAACATCGAAAGTAGAAGTTTGAAATTCTAAAGTTCATAAAGCTTAGATTGGAGGTTGATTCGTGGTTTTAGCATTTTTTGATATTATTTGAGGCCTCGAGAAATTCCGTAATGTGTTTTGGGACTGGTTGGTATGATTGGTTCGGGTCCCGGCGGCCTCGGGTGTGTTTCGGGTTGTATCTCGCCCTTATTTGATATTTCAACATTGTTTCTTTGGACATAAAAGGTACCATATTAAGCAAATAAGTTCCAAATTAAGTTTTTATTATACCATTAGATTCGTATCATAATTACGAAGCCATATAAAAAAGAATCATCAAATTTGGACATCGTGTGAGGGAGTTATGCTCATTCCGTGTCGGAAAGTAGTGTCCGACGCCACCACGACCCTTTGTGGATTTTGGGTCATGACAACATGGTATCAGAGCACTAGGTTCCTAGGGTCTCATGAGTCATGAGCAAGTCTAGTAGAGTCTCGCAGATCGGTACAGAGACTTCTATACTTATCCTCGGGAGGCTGCAAGACTGTTAGGAGTACTGCCCTTCTTGATTCCTTATCGTGCGATTTGATCCTTGGAGGCATATCCCTTTAATTCATTCCTACTCAATCTTACGCGATGCGAACCGTTTGTTATAAATCGAGAATTGAATAACCGTAATGGTACTACAGATGTGGTGCGAGATGTTTCTCCTGGTATAGCTGATCGGATTATTATCGTCGCTTTGTAGAAGGATATTTTGTTGTTTCAGCCCAGTAACGGTACTTCTGAAGGCTCTAAGGCTAGGCACGAGTTTCCATGATGCTTATGGATGATTGTTACGCATTAGAGTTATGATGGTAGGATGTTTGCCCACGTGTCGGGGCAGTGAATGACTTGAAAGGAGGTTGACTCAGTGCATAATCTAGAGATTCAGTATTTTATTCCCGGTAGGGGAAAGGCAATCGGATGAAGAATGATCAAATGTGAGATGGTAGAGTAATAAGACTTGGTATCTGTGAGCGTGGTGGAGCTTTCTTCTATGATGGGGTGTCGTTGTCCTAATTAAACGTACTAAGTTTGTCGGTGTTATGATCTTCTACATTTCGCCTTTGGGGTAAGATATTGTGAAATAGTATTGGAGATACCACTGTCAGATATCGCAGGGTGTGGTGGTTTAAGATTGAATCAGTATTTCTAATGTTGGCGGTTTGAGAAAGACGACCTTCGGAAATGTTTAAAGTTAGCATCAATTGTGGGTTCAAGTGCCACGAAGATAGATTTTATTTAAGGCAGCAGCTGAGCAGCAAAGGATGAGGGAAGACATGTGGGAAGTGTCAGGCAGTAGCTAAAATTTCTAGGGGGCCGAGCATAAGAGGCCAACGGCCGAGTAGTCGATTAAGGGGATGAGTTCCGCCAAAGTGGGAGAGTGACAGAGTTGCATATAGGCTTTGCAGTGGGATGACCACGTACCTTAAGGAGAGTTTGGAGCAATTTGAGAATGTTTGTGATTGGTGATTGGGGTCTACGAATTTAATTAAAAGTATGGGCTATTATGCGGCAGGAGATTTGATATAGCGGGAAGGAACTTCTTGAATGGAGAAGGATACAACATAACTTTGAATTGGAAGAATATTTCTGCACATTTAATTGATGTTCGCAAGGGGTGAATGGACTTGTACAGCTGGAGAGTGAGCTCGGACTCTGGATGGGTTATTGATGTCATAGTGATTGTACCCCGTGCAGCAGCATTAGAAGATGCCGGGGAGTGATTTCTGCAGGTGGGTTATTCTTGTGAGCAGGTTAGCAGTCGCATGGTTGGCGAGGCTTCTGTGAAGAATTCTATTGGTTATGCAGCAAAGGGATCGGTCGTGCGAATGTTGTTAATGATTCAAAGTATAAAAATGGGGTTTTATAGAAAGAATCTGAGAATTTAGGCGATTGATTGCAAAAGGTTATGTCAATAAGAGATAAGGAATTCCGGTGAGTTCTAGAGTTGTGTAAAGTGGCTTCAAGCTAAGTGGGAGAGTCCCACCATCTATGATTGGGTTGCATGGTTAACTACTTTCATAGTTTCTGGTGATTAGCATATTGATGGGATATTTTAGCTACGGGAAAAGAACATAAGTGGTAATTTGAGCGAAGGAATTATTAAAGGTGTGCTATCGTTGGTCTTATTCGCCCACGTTCAACTTGGGGAGTGATTCTGTTGGGTGCTCCGTCGAGAGGGTATGCTTGTGCTAGAAGAATCATGGAGGTTATTATATTCGGGCCAAGTCAGAGCGGGCGACTCTCAGCAACGGTCCTAGTGGATTCAAAGAGGTAAAGTGTGGTGCCTAATGGTTTCGAGCCTATAGGTACGGTTAAGAACCAAGCTTGGTAGTAGCCTATGAGAAGAGGCACAGAATGTTCTACAATGTTTTATCTTGCGATGTATCAATTAGGAGGTACAAAATGGTTCGTGGGATTTGAGATAGCTTGGTCTTGTGATTCAAGGTCACTCGGGATGGGTGCGGATGAAATGTGTTATGTGTTGAATGGAGTTATTATTATTTCTAAGGCAATCAAGGATAAATTGGAAGAAGATAGAATGGTTAGCCCCTGTTGAGTTGCATGTTAGGTGCAGTGAGTGGTATGGAATTTGAAGTGAATATCAAGGTGCGGTTCGGTGTTGACAAGGATGTCACAAGCTCGGATGATCAGGAAAGTAGATTCGAGGTTTAAGGTAAGTTGGTATTGTCTTCAGTGTCACCTGAGGTTGGTGTTCTGTGAAAAAGGCTTTGAATCCTGGTTAATGATTCTTGATCGCTATTCAGCGTTAGTGCGGCTGGTGGTTTGGAGATACGACCTAGTTATTTGTTGTGGTAGGTTGTGGGAGTGTGTCCCACAGAAAAATTGTATAGGTGTGGCAGGTAGTCACTTGATTGATTAAAGACTTAAACCAAATATGAAGGTTGTGATAATATTGTTGATTTGAGAATATATTCCTGGAGGGCACTCGGTCTATTAACTTGTGGACTGTGGAGGATTTCCCCTCTTATGATGGTTGTTCTTATACGTTATGAAAGAAAGGAGAGTTATTATGGACCTTGGATAGGTTATTAGCCTAGTCAGTGTGACCAGAATCAGCTCGAGGTCGGTGGATGGATTCAAATGTGAATATGGGCTCTATATCATGCCAAACGTGTCCATTGCGGTAATGCTCTCCTTATAGATGAGTAATCAGGGTGTTATTTCATTGTCATATATTTTATGTAGTGATACATTGTGCCGTGGTAGTTGTGAGACGACTTAAGAAATTGCTTATGTGTCGAGGATCCGCATAGAAATGATGTATTATGAGAAAAATGGCTTTTGAGATTCAAATTGTATATTGCACCTCAGTCGTGCTTGAGTTTCGTAGCTTATAGCGCTATATGTCTCCCCAGAGAATAGTAATATGCACCTAACGTACGTGTGACCGATATTCGGTATCTTGTTGTAATGAGCAATTTAGCTCGATGTATATCTCCTTATGTGAGTTCTACGTGTGGATCGGGTGGCACGCCACCATGGGTATGTTAATTGGATCGGGTGGCACACCGCCATGGTTATGTTGTGTGGATCGGGTGGCACGCCGCCATGATTATATTGTTTGGATCGATTTGCGCGCCGCAACCGTGTAATGTTCAGTACAATTCCCCATATCTATTTTCGTGTGTGTTGTTTCCTATTTCTCTAAGAAAAACCCATATTAGTTGTGTGCCCGCGTCGCATGTATGATTCGCGAGCGGGGTAGTTGGGTTTCCTTTTCAGAGTTTGTTTCCTTTTGTATCGCTTTTGAATTAGTAGCCTATTGGCACATTGTGGCCTTATATGAGATTCTTTTGATCATGTCCGGGCTGGCTTATTGCATGAGCGGTTCGTACTGGGAGAGACGAGATCATTGGATTTAGGATCAGTGCAATCTAATTATATGAAGTATATTAAAGAGCTAAGACCATTATTTGGTTCGGGAAGAGGTGATGGTTCTTGCAGGAGTATAGACCCAATGATTTGTGATGCGACAGTTGGTCATGTATTTCTACACATCTCTTCCATCATGGCGGTATCGTAAGAATTAGAGCAAGAGCTATGCAGGTCATGAGGTGCAATGGGAACATCAGATTCGTGGAATTTTGAAGTATTTGATCGGAGAATGTTATTGTGGCCCTATGAGTAAAGTGGTGCAAGGTGTGAATTTAGCTAAGTTATGCAGTCATGTGTTGGTGCTGCGTATGGTTATTGATGCGGTAAGCGTAAGTTGGAACAGATCTGGCAGACAATTCCGGATCAAGGAATTGGGCTCTGAATCTTATTTGCTTAAGTGAAAAAGGATATCTTCATATTGATCGAGCTAGGGTGCTCAGCTGAGTTGTGGTAGCACGAGTAAGTGCTCGAGGTGTTAAATAGTGAATTTGGACAATCCCAGCACAGATCTTAGCACGTTCGAGGATGAACGTATGTTTAAGTGGGAGAGAATGTAACAACCCGACCGGTCGTTTTGAGCTCTAGCACGCCGTCCAGCAGTTTGAGGCCATGAACAGCTTCATTTCAGGTATTATGACTTGCACATGTGGTCGGAAATGAACTTCGGGAAGTTTGGAGTTGATTTGGAAAGAAAATTCTCATTTTAGAAGCTTTAAGTTGAAAGAATTAGATAAGATAAGATTTTTTAGTAAATGAACTCGGAATCAGGATTTGAAGGTTCCAACAGGATCGTATAATGATTTCGGACTTGGACGTATGTCTGGGTCGGGTTTTGGATAACCCGAGAGCGTTTTGGCACTTATTGTGGAAGTTAGCATTTTGAAGGAAATTTCATAAGTTTGGGTTGAAGTGAATTTTAGTGTTATCGATCTCCATTTGGTATTCCGAGTCAGGGAGTAACTCCGTATCGTGATTATGGTGTTGGGAGCGCGATCGGAAGTGAATTCGGAGGTCCGTAAGTCATTTTGAAGTCATTTGGTTAAAGAGAGAATCTAAAGGTTTTTGAGAAGTTTGACCAAGAGTTTGACTTTTTGATATTGGGTTTGGATTCCGATTCCGAAAGTTGGAGTAGGTCCGTAATGTCGAATATGACTTGTGTGCAAAATTTGAAGTCAATCGGACGTGATTTGATAGGTTTAAATATCGAAAATAGAAGTTTGAAATTTTAAAGTTCATAAAGCTTAGATTGGAGGTTGATTCATGGTTTTAGCGTTGTTTGATATGATTTAAGGCCTCGATCAAGTCCGTAATGTGTTTGGGACTGGTTGGTATGATTGGTTCGGGTCCCGGGGGCCTCGGGGGTGTTTCGGGTTGTATCTCGCTCTTATTTGATATTTAAACATTGTTTCTTTGGACATAAAGGATACCATATTAAGCAAATGAGCTCCAAATTAATTTTTTTATTATACCATTAGATCCGTATCATAATTACGGATCCATAGCAAAAAGAATCGTCGAATTTGAACATCGTATGAGGGAGTTATGCTCATTTCCGTGTCGGAAAGAATTGCTGGTTTCTGGTATGAAGATTTGTTCTTCGCGAACGCGAGAGAGGTTCCGCGAACGCGAAGAAGAATTTTTGGGTTGACTGGTCAATGTGAAAAATTACCCTCCGCGAACGCGAAGGTCTCCCGCAAAGGCGATGAAGGAATATCGCCTGGACAGTATTTTAAACCGAGAATTTTAGTATTTTGGGCATATCTTGAGTTCTAGAGCTCCGTTTGAGGTGATTTTTATGGTGTTGTTCTCGTCTCAACAAGTGGGTAAATATATGACCTTTGTTTTGATGTTTCTCCTTGATCATTTCTGTTGGTTTCTATTTTTATCGGTGTTTGGATGTTAGAAATTGGGATTTTGAGCCCCAAAGTTGAAAAATGGTAAATCCTTAATTTGAGGGTCGATTCATGGATGAAATTGGATGAATTTCTGGATATAGACCATATGAGTTATGGATAATATTTATTTTTAATAATTTTCAGAATCCGGGCACGTGGGCCCGAGGGGCATTTTTATCGATTTTTCGAGCGGAGTTGGGAATTCATATAAATTAAATTGTTATGAGTGTTTGAGCATATATTAATGTGTTTACATAATTGTTGGCTAGTTTTGGATCATTGTGCATCAATTCGAGTCTTCGGAAGGGCGTGGAATGCCAGTTTTGGATCTTCGGAGCGAGGTGAGTCTTCTTTCTAACCTTGTAAGAGGGAATTGTTCCCATAGGTGAAATAATTGATTATGTGCTCCTATTTGCGGGGGCTACGTACACACGAGGTGACGAGAGTCCGTGCGTAGCTACTATTATGCTATTATCCGGATAGTTAGGACCCGGAAGCATGCTATACTTGGATTAATCATAAACTTACTGACAACTTGAATTGCTTAAATCACATTGAATTAGTAAATGAATTTCTAAAAGGATTAAACTCCATTTTATTAAATTGTTAAAGGAGAATCGGTTTTTAATTGGGATAAATGTTCCCGAATAAATTCCTAATTGGCTATTTGCGCATGAGTTTTGATGTGTACCTGCGTCGCACGTATGATTCACGAGCAAGGTATGTGTTTAAATTTTGGAGCGGGCCGAACGCCTCGACAGATTAAATAGATGCATGTATGGTTCATGCCATTCAACCCTCGGCAGTGCACAATTTACATTTCTGTTGGAGCGGGTCGTCGACCTCGGCATGATTTGCGCATGGTATATATATTGTTTCCTGAGAATTTTAAATGTTGATATTGCTTTTCATGGCTTGATATAAATTGATAAGATAATGAAAAGTAAACCTTGAAAATCCTGTATTGTTTGTTAAAGGTGTTTATCTGTTTTCCCGCTTTGTGAGTTAGAACTGCTATACAAATCCACGATTTCCTCACATTTTTAGTATATTATTATTGGACCTCTAGCAAGTGTTGAAGTCGACCATCTCGTCTCTACTTCTTCGAGATTAGGCGGGATACTCATTGAGTACACGTTGTTTACGTACTCATACTATACTTCTGTGCATTTTTGTTGCACAAGGAATATGTAACTCTAGTGGCCTATTGTGCGTAGCAGCACGAATGATTCTGGGACTAGGTGAGCTACATCATTCGAGACGGTCGCAGCTAGAGCAGTCCCCTCCAGTGTACTGTATTTACTTCCCATTCACTGTATTTCAGACGGATGTTGTATTTTATTTTCTTGTCAGTAGATTCTCATGCACTCGTGATACCGGGTTCTGGGATGGTTTGAAGTATTGTATTAACTTCTTATCATTTGAATTTGATTTGAGACTATATTCTTTAAAATTGCTAAGTTTGAAGGAAAATCCTAGATTTCAAAAGTATTAAAACGAGATTTTGATTAAGTAAATTGGTTGGCTTGCCTGACAGCAGTGTCCGGTGCCACCACGACCTTTAGTGAATTTTGGGTCGTGACACTCATAGCCGTTAGTCGCTTAGCCAAATCACTTAAATCTACTGTTTTATTTCTTGATGACCTTGTTTTTATACAGGAACGCAGTACAGGGCAGATCATTGGTATGAGACGTGAATTAGATGGACTTTATTACCTTATCCTTGCAAAATCAAATGGACTCGCATCTTGTCTTCCTCCAATAACTTGTCTCGTTACTGATTCACCAGATTTATTACATAAACAGTTAGGACATCCCAGTTTGTCAACACTTCAGAAAATGGTACCTGGCTTATCTCACTTGTCCACTCTAGAGTGTGAGTCGTGTTAGCTCGGTAAGCATACCGCCTCCCATTTCCCGCGGCATCTTGATAATCTAGCAACATCACCTTTTACTTTAGTCCATTCAGATGTTTGAGGTCCTAGTAGGGTTAGTTCTACCTTAGGATTCCGCTACTTTGTCAATTTCATTGATGATTATTCCAGGAGCACTTGGATATTTCTGATGAAAAACTGATCTGAGTTGTTTTCTATTTTCCAGACCTTCCCCACTGAAATTTGACGAGTGTCTAGCGTATATATATTTTTTACTCGTACTCTATCAAATAATAGTATAGAAAGATGTCGAACCCACAGAGATTGGTTTATCTATTCTACAGATGTTTCTTGTTTTAGTTACTATTTGAGAAAATCAGAAAGAGTTGAGTTTTAAATTAACTAACTAAAAATGCACGAATGGAGCAATAGAAAATATTTTGTTTTTCACAAATATAATAAAAAGGTGTTAGGATCCTGACTTCACTTAATATTTTTTATTATATAGTAATTACATTTATTCTTCAACTTCTATTTCTCATAAATGTATAAATGGCTCTCACGATTACATTTATATATTATTACTATAGTTGAACAATTAAGTGCACTCCTCTCGATTATACAAATTAATTGTCAAAATGGTAATATTAAAGAACCAGAAATATATACTTGATCTAAAGCATGCTTTTTTTTTGTAAGTCCCTTTCGGTTACCCTACTTGTTATAACTGATTACTACAATATTCGTCTCTTTCGATTACAAATAAGTGTAGAACCAATTTTAACATATGAGAGCTAGATGTCACTAAATATAGGTTAACATCTATCAATACCAAAATTAACTATTACCTCTTCTGCCTCTTTCGATTACATAATTAATAAGAAATTAATATGTAGAATAGATAGATATTAACAAATTAAATAACACCCAACTATAAAGTAGATAAAATTTAAATAAAAAACTTTAGCTCAAGTATATGAATTTGAAGAATAATATCTACTATTATATAAAAACATTAAGATCTGTCATTTTCCCAACCACAAGAAAAGTTACTCCATATTGAAGCCAATACCGACAACGAAAATAATCTTGCCCATTAAATAAGAAAATAAAAATAAATATTCAAGAGAATAATTTTTCCTATTTAATTAAAAACAGGAGCTAGTGTAATTTTCAATACTATAATTTATTCGGAACTAGAAATAAAGCGAGTGTAGTGGCTAAAAGAAGAAAGAAAATATTCACAAAATAAGAACTTAGAAATTGGAAGAAATGAGTTGATCAAGAATGAGGCTTCTGCCTTCTGCTCTTCATTCCCAAATAGCTCAAGATGCAGCTATTTATAGCAAGTTCTCCTCAATAATTCCCATTATTTTTGGACTTCGTTTTCAATTAAAAAAAACTTTGTCATCGTTTTCATTTAAGTTGGCCCAAGTTGCCAACTAACAAATGCCAAATTAATTTTACGGCAACTTGGATCTACTTGGCAAATTAAACTTTGTGTCTTTGAAATTGGTTTTGCAGATAAATTTTTCTTTCAAAAAGTAGCACATGTCCACTTGCTAGTAATGATTTTATTCCTTCTTGCTTTTCTCTTTCCATCAAAGGTTGTCCACTTGCTAATAATGATTTTATTCCTTCTTATTTTTCTCCATGTCTGTCCCTTTTCTTTCTCCATTTTGTTTGTCTTGAATTTTTTCATGTGCACAACTACTTTCATCATTTGTAAAGTTGCATAACCACTTTACTTTTAATTTTTCAGCATTATAATTTTTCTTTGCAAACTTGGAAAGTGAACTTTTTCTTCTCATTGTTCCTTTTTCTTATTAGTTTAATTATTTCCCGCAAAGAAAGATAAAAAATATTATTACTAAAAATTAGATTCCAGCTCAACTTATGCATGATATTTTTCTCTTATCAAATTCTCTCACACTTAAATGTTTGCTTCTCCTCCAGCAAAAAAAAAAAAAAAATCAAATAAACATGGTAGCCAAACACTTTAAGTGAAATTAGGAGAAGTTTTGGCAGAGAAGAATTAATTAAGACCAACCCACGAGTTCAAACAACTTTAATCGTACTCATGTTCACCTATTGAGTATCGAAATTATAATATTATTTAATCCCAAGTGTGTCTCACTAGATGAAGAGATATGCTCATATATCACACAATATATAGATAAAGAATAGAGAAGGGCATGAATAGAAAATTTCGCTCACTCTAAAAAAAAAAGTACCTCAAGCTACTGAAAATTACCATAAGCTTGACTATTATGTGATTCTCTACTACTATAGGAGTCTATGAGTTGAGATCATGTAGGACTTTTACAAGGTTGTAATGATGGCTTAGGGATCGGAAGAATACATATGGATAATAGTGACTCAAATTCCCTGTAGGCTATGCACTTTACTTTATTGCTCAAGCACGATTGTCTTTCATATTTCTTTAAGCAATCGACATCCCCCTTCTTCTTCTTCTTCTTCTTCTTCTTCTTCTTGTTTTTTATAGTATTCCACTCACATTTTTTTTTGAATTTCAGAAGCAACTATTTTTTTTATTTTTTTATTTTATAAAAATATCTCAAGAAATTCACAAGCTCAAATACTTGTTCTTTCATCGGTTCTTCCCACAATTACACCTCACCCCTAGATTTTTACATTAAGATCAACTCTTAAAGTTCCCAAAGGGAATTGGGTAAACGAATAATAAATCTTAACAACAAACAAGATTAGAGTTAAACATTGGCTACCAAAAAAAAAAAAAAATTATTTAGGCTCAACTGGGCTAACTAGGGATAAAGATCATCAAGGTAGGTTAATTTAGGCTGTGGCTCAACAAAGAAGGCTTACTTTCATTTCTCAACTCAAAGATATACCTAGAATTTCGCTTCAAATCACATTCAAGGCAAATTCTAGATTTCCAAATAAGCAAGAGAACTAGACAATATAAGTTAACCGCACAATACACTTGGAACAAAAAAAACAATTATGATTTCAATCACCAATAAGTAAGTATGAGCTTAGAAAGGTAATTATAAAACCCATGAATGGTACTTAATCAATTTTTTTTAAAAGTCTCATGCTTTTCAAGTCAAATCAAGTTTAGCCAACTTATTTACCAAAATAAATTAAACAACTAAAAGTCCTAAAGAAATGTTCGATTCAAAATATTACGACCGTAGCAAAGAACCGAACAAGAAATCCATGAAAGTACATGAAATAAGCCGCCTTAGGAATAAGGCAACTCAATTTTTATCAATTTTTTTTTTCAATTTTTTTTTACCTTTTGCTTTAACAGAGAAAAAAAAACTTTAAAGAAACACATATATAACAAAAATATTCCTCTACCCCAAGTGTCACGACCCCATTTCCGAACCCGATCGTGATGACGCCTCTCGTGAAGACAAGGCCAACCAACTAACCCAATTTGTCTCTTTAATAACTATTACATATAAATGAATGGATAAATACGACTAAATAACAATAATAATCGATATCTACAACCCAATACAATCCGACCGGGGTGTCACAAGTCACGAGCATCTAGAAGGATTTTTAATACAACTACAAAGTCTGTAATGCATAGAATAAAATCTGGAAATCAAGAGGAAGAAACTCGGTGCCACGTACGCGGGCTGTCACCTTGATCAGCTACCAAAGTAATACCTTCAATCAGCTAATAACCCGTTACCGGATGAACAATACCTGCAACTGCACGCGAGGTGCATGGAGTAAAGTGAGTAATCCAACTCAGTGAGAAATAAAAGTAAATAATAACTGAGCGGTAAGAAAACACGTAAAGCACTCCATCATGTTATATAGGGCAGCGCAAATCTTTGAGAAAACAGTAAAAACGTGAAAATCCTTTAGAAAATATCTGGGCTGAGTTAAAACTTCCTTTGAAAATATTATTTCCAACAGTTAAGCAAATGAATGCGAAGACAGATAGTGCAAATCAGTACATAAGTCAGCCCCTCGGGCACAACACTCCACTAATAATTAACACCAGGGTATCTCATAAACAGTGCAAGAAGTAGCATGGATGTCAATAAAATGAGAGTGCTGGATGTCATGACACGTAGTACAAACAAGAACCAATGCATGAATGCAATGCAATGCATATGACCGCTGCGGCGCGCAACCCGATCCATTTGGGTACCCACACTCACTGTGGGGGTTCAGACTCCGGAGGGGCTCCTACAGCCCAAGCGCAATATCAACATAGCATCGCTGCGGCGTGCAGCCCGATCCATACTCAGTCCAGAACAACACGTAAGCCACTCGGGCAATATTAAAGTAATAGCTCTCAGCCCAAAACGTCAGAAAATATGGCTTAAGTCTCAAATCTTAGAAATATGACTGAACACTTCAAAAACAGTGTTTAAACTCAGGACTGAAATCAAACAATATGCAAAGTAATGCGAAAACGGTGATATCAATCCCTGAAGGATTCACATATTTGGCACGAAGCCCCAAACATGGCAATCAGCCCAATATTATGATGATATCAAGTAGTTTCAGTCAAATACGCGGCAAAAATCAATAACCGGGACGGACCAAGTCACAATCCCCAACGATGATCTACCCCACGTTCATATTCGGCGTGCAAGTCACCTCAATATAGCACTATGATGTGCAAATCCGGGGTTTCAAACCCTCAGGATATCATTTACAAGTATTACTCACCTCGAACCGGTGAAATCTCTAGCCCGCGATGCCTTTGCCCCTTAAACCGGCCTCCACGTGGGTCAAATATAACCAAAATCAGAGCAAATGCATCACAATATGCTAAGGGAACAATACCCAATCGAAAACAATCGAAAAATAGCAAAATCTCGAAACTAGCAAAACCCGAGCCCCGAGCCCACCTCTCGAAAAAATACAAAATTCATATCACTGGATTCCTCGTCTCGCCACGTGTCCATACATATCAAATTTACCAAAATCGGAGTCCATTTGACCCATCAAATTCCATTTTTAAATTACAAATTTTCAAGCCCTAGCCTTATCTCTTTTTGATGAATTTCAACCAATTTCCATGTTAGATTTATCATAATCTTATGTATTTAGCCAAGGAACTTACCTCCAATCACCCCCAATCGAAATCTCCCTTCAATTCCATCCAAGAGCTCTCGAACTTGCTCAAAAATGGTAGAAATAACATAAGCCTCGCGGAACCAAAAATGAATATAAAACCCTTCTGGCATCAGGGGTTTCCGCTTCTGCGGTCCCCATGCCCGCTTCCGCGCAACCGCTTTAGCGATTTTTGTCCGCTTATGCAAAATTTCATTAAAACTCAAGGGTCGCTTCTGCGACACAAATTTCCGCTTCTGCGGAACCTTACCTCTAGGCTAAACCCGCTTCTGCGACCGCCTGTCCGCTTCTGCGGACTCGCTTAAGCGAAATGTGTTCCGCTTCTACGAAACTACCCAACTCAGCTCCAAACCACTTTTGCAACCAAGATTACGCTTCTGCGGAACCGCTTCTACGGTCCATTTCCACAGAAGCGAGCATACCAGATACCAGCAAAATCTGCCATTTACTCAACTTGGATTTCATCCCGTTAGCCATCTGAAATCACCCCGAGGCCCCCGGGACCTCAACCAAAAGCACCAACATGTCTTAAAACATTATCCAAACTTGTTCCAATCATCACAACCCATCAAACAACACTAAAATCATCAATTCCCATCGGATTCAAGCCTAAGTTCTTTAAAAACTTCCGAAATACGCATTCGATCAAAAACCAAACCAAACGACGTCCGAATGACCTGAAATTTTGCACACACATCACAAATCACATATCTAAGCTACAGCAACTCTCGGAATCCCATTCCGACCCTCGAATCAAAATCTCACCTATCAACCGAAATCCGCCAAAATACTAACTTCGCCAATTCAAGCTTAAGTCTACACCGGACCTCCAAAGTCAATTCCGATCGCACTTCTAAGTCACAAATCACCTCCTGAAGCTAACCGAATCACCGGAAATCATATCCGAGCCCTATAACTCATAAGTCAATGTCCGATTGACTTTTTAAGTCTTCCTTAAAGAGACTAAGTATCTCATTTCTTATCAAAACCAATCCAAATCAACTCTAACACACCACATACCGATAACGAAACATGAAAAAGCATAAAATAGGGGAAATATAGCAGTAACATATGAGACAACGGGTCGGATCGTCGCATCAACTTAAATAATATCATGTCCTCATGATAAACAAATAAATAAAATAAAAAATAAAAGGAGATAAAGGTGCTTCCCTGATTTGTTTTTTTATTCTGGACTCATTTCCTTTTTCTTGGCTTCTCAAGGTTTTTCTCATATAACAAAGACAAGATTATGGCCAAGAAAATATTCTTTTTCATGATAAGAGAAAACTTTCATTGTCGAAATCATGGGAGTGCTTCTTTATCATGGCAAAATAAATCAACACACACACACACACACACACACACANCTTAAACCATTAAAGAGAGGGAAAGAAAATAGTTCTGAGTTTAACGTCGCCAACTCGACTTGTTTTAAAAAATTAGGCAAAAAGGATTGTTGAAGCCTGTTTGTTGAAGAATCTGCTGATATAAGGCTTCAAATGATGACCTTTTACTTTGAATTTGTTTTCCCCATCTGTATATTGTATTTCAATGGCACCATAAGGGGTAACTTCTGTTACAATGTACGGTCCTGACCAACGTGACTTGAATTTTTTCGGGAATAATCTCAATCGGCTATTGTACAAAAGAACTTGTTCTCCAATTTTAAACTCCTTATGGCAAATGAAGTTATCATGCCATTTTTTTTTTTGTACAATTTAGTATTTTCATATGCTTCAAATCTGAACTCCTCCAATTCATCAAGCTCCAACAAATGATTTTTACCTGCATCTGGCAAATTTAGATTTAACAACTTTATAGCCCAATATGCTTTATGTTCAAGTTCTACGGGTAAATGACAAGCTTTTCCAAAAGCTAGTCTATAAGGAGATGTGCCTATGGGAGTTTTGAAAGCAGTTCTGTATGCCCATAAAGCATCATCTAACTTTAAAGACCAATATTTTCGAGAAGAACCAACAGTTTTTTCTAAAATTCTTTTTAATCCCCTATTGGATACTTCAACTTGTCCGCTTGTTTGAGCATGATATGGAGTTCCTGTTTTATGAGTTACTCCATATCTTGACAACAAACTAACAAATTATTTATTTACAAAATGAGTCCCCCGATCGCTTATGATAACTCGTGGAGTTCCAAATCTAGAAAAAATATTTTTCTTGATAAAATCACAAACAACATGAGCATCATTTTTTCTAGTGGCCATTGCTTCTACCCATTTTGAGACAGAGTCAACTGCAACTAAAATATATTCATAACCGTTTGAAGGAGGAAAATGACCCATAAAATCAATGCCCTAAACATCAAATATTTCACCCACAAGGATAGAGCTAAGAGGCATCTCAACCCTTTTTGAAATGTTACCGCTTCTCTGGCATTTGTCGCAAGTGGTGACATAATTTCTTGCATCTCTGAATAAAGTGGGCCAAAAAAACCCAGCTTCAAGCACTTTTGCGGCTGTTTGTCTTCCTCCATAGTGTCCTCCTACAGTTCCATCATGGCAGTGGCTTAGGATACTGTTCATCTCTATTTCTGGTACACATCTCCTGATCATACCATCTGCACAAAATTTAAACAAGTAAGGATCTTCCCAAAAATAGTATCTTATTTCTTTTTTGAGCTTTTTTCTTTGTTCATAAGATAAATCTTTAGGGATCCATCCTCCAACTAAGTAGTTGGCAATATCAGCAAACCAAGGTGTATGATTTGTAACTGTAGCGATTGTATAAACATGCTCATCAGGAAATTCCTCCTTGATATCTGTTGTTTCAGTTTGAGGATTTTCCAAACGTGATAGGTGGTCAGCCACCTGATTTTCTGAACCTTTTCTATCTTTTATTTCAAGATCAAATTCTTGCAAAAGAAGTACCATCTTAACAATCTAGGTCTAGCATCTTTCTTTGCTAAGAGGTATTTTAAAGCAGCATGATCAGTAAATACTGTAACCTTCGTTCCTATCAAATATGAACGAAATTTGTTAAATGCAAATACTACTGCAAGTAGCTCCTTCTCAGTTGTGGCATAATTCTTTTGAGCTTCATTGAGGGTTCTACTGGCGTAGTAAATAGGCCTGAAAATCTTGTCTCTTTTTTGTCCCAGTATCGCTCCAACTGCTATATCACTTGCATCACACATTATTTCAAATGGTTCGCTCTAATCAGGAGAAACAACAATTGGAGCATTAGTCAAATGTTCCTTGAGAATCTCAAATGCTTTCCTGCAATTATCTGAAAATTCAAACTTCACATCTTTCATCAGTAGGTTAGTTAGAGGTTTTAAAATTTTTGAAAAATCTTTTATAAACCTTCTATAAAAACCTGCATGCCCTAAGAAGCTTCTAATACCTTTAACAGAGGTAGGAGGGGGTAATCCTGCTATAGGATCAATTTTAGCCTTATCAACTTCTATTCCTTTAGCAGAAATTTTATGTCCTAAAACAATTCTCTCTGTTACCATGAAGTGACATTTTTCCCAATTAAGAACCAAATTTGTCTCTTCACATCTTTTAAGCACCAAAGTTAAATGATAGAGACAATCTTCAAATGTCATACCAAAAAGTGTGAAATCATCCATGAAAATTTCAAGAAAATTTTCAATCATGTCTGAGAAAATTGCCTACATGCAACGCTGAAATGTAGCAGGAGCATTACATAATCCAAAGGGCATTTTTCTGTAAGCATACGTACCTTGGGGGAATGTGAATGTGGTTTTTTCCTGATCTTCTAGAGCAATTGGTATTTGATTATACCCTGAATATCCGTCAAGAAAGCAGTAAAAACCATGGCCCGTGACTCTTTCAAGCATTTGGTCAATAAAAGGTAAAGGAAAATGATCTTTCCTTGTGGCATCATTAAGTCGTCTGTAATCAATACAAACTCTCCATCCTGTGACTATTCTAGTAGGTATGAGTTCATTATTTTCATTTGTTATTACTGTCATACCTCCTTTATTTGGTACTACCTGTATAGGACTCACCCAAGTACCGTCAGATATTGGATAAATGATACCTGCTGCTAGAAGTTTCACCACTTCTTTCTTGACGACTTCCTGCATTCCTGGGTTTAGTCTCCTCTATGGTTGGACTATTGGCTTGTAATTATCCTTCATAAGAATCCTATGCGTGCAAATAGCTGGACCGATTCCATTGATGTCAGCTATAGTCCATCCTAATGCTCTTTTGTTTTCTCTTAACACATTTAGTATTTTTATTTCTTGTTCTACAGTCAAAGAAGATGAAATAATTCAGGTTCAAGAAAAATATATTTCAAATTAGAAGGAAGAGTTTTGAGTTCAAATTTTGGTTGAACTTCTTCTAGTGAGACTTTCTCATTTTCAGAATCTTTTCCAGTATTTCAGCTTCTTTTCTAATTGTGATGTCATCATTACTTGTGGTACCTGGCTGTGCCAAACATCTTTCCAATGAATCAGTAATTAGTTGATCATCTTTATATTAATCTGCAAGGTGATTCAACAAATCAATTTGAAAACAAGATGATGATGACTCATCTACAAGATATTTCATTATTTTCTGCATATCAAAAATTACTCTTTCCTCATCAACTCGCAAAATTAATTGTCCTTGATGGACATCAATTATTGCTCTTCCTGTTGCAAGAAATGGTCTGCCTAAAATCAATGGTACCTCAGTATTTTCTTCCATTTCAAGTACTATAAAATCTACTTGAAATATAAATTTATCAACTCTGACAAGGACATTTTCAAGTATTCCTTTCGGTTTTTTAGTACTTTGATCAACCAATTGTAGAGATACACCAGTGTCCTTCATTTCACCAAGTTCTAATTTCCTGAAAATTGAAAAAGGCATTAGATTTATTGAAGCACCTGAATCACATAATGTTTTTTCAAAGTGAGCACCTCCCAAAGTACAAGGAATTGTAAAACTGCCTGGATCACCAAGTTTCTGTGGAAGCTTATTTTGAATTATAGCACTACATTTTTCTGTAAGCTTAACTACTGAAACTTCTTCCAGTTTTCTTTTACTTGACAAAATTTCTTTAAGAAATTTAGCATATGCTGGCATTTGCTTTAAAGCATGTGTAAAAGGTATGTTAATGTAAAGCTGTTTTAAAATTCTAGAAACTTTGAGAACTGTTTGTCAAGCTTTTCTCTTTTTAGCTTTTGGGGAAATGGGAGGGGTACAGAGTAAGGATTTGTCATCAATTCATTTTCTTGTACCTTTTTTTCTTTATCTCTTTGTTCTTTTAGAAGTTCAGGGTCTTTTTTATTCTCACCTTTATTTACCTGTTCCACTTCTTGTGGCTTTCCTTGTCTATCTGCATATGGATCATCAAGAGTTTTACCTGACCGCAGAGAGATGGCTTTGAGGTGTTCCTTTGGATTTTTCTCAGTGTTATTTGGTAAAGCACCTTTTATTTGCCCAGACATGAGGGTTGCTAATTGGCTTACCTGAATTTCCAAATTCTTGATAGCTGAATGTTGACTTTCAACCTTCTCGTCAGTAGCCTTATTGAATTTGTACATCCGGTCTTCAAGGCTTTGTTGATGAGATCTGTGGGACTGCTGCTGATTTTGTTGAAAATTTTGTTGCCCTCTATTTTGATTTTGAAACCCAGGTGGTCCTTGTACCTACTGCTTTTGATTAAAAAATCTTTGAGGATTTTCAGCACCACTAGGATTACTCCATTGAAATCCTGGATGTTTTTGTGCCATGGGACTATCAAATGTGTCACGACCCAAAATCCACTAAGGGTCGTGGTGGCGCCGGACACCGCCGTCAGGCCAGCCAACTCAAATTACTTAATTAAATCTTATTTAAACACTTTTGAAATCCAGGAGTTTTGCTTCATTATTAAGAAATTTTAAAGGATATAGTTTCAAATAAAATTTACATATTGAACAGTTAATACAATACTTCAAACCATCCCAGAAACCCGGTGTCACAAGTGCATGAGCAACTATCGATATGGAAGATAAAATACAACATATGTCCGAAATACAGTGGTTAGGGAATAAATAATAAGAAAACACTTGAAGGAACTACACTAGTGGCGGGTCGTCTCGAACAATGCAGCTCACCTAGTCCCAGAGTCATCCATGCTGCTACGCTCAGCAGGCTGCTAGAG
>MDKF010688321.1:0-13176 GCA_026770625.1 Nicotiana glauca
GTCCTTTAATTGGAAAAACTCCCTTCCACCACGCCCTTCGCGGGGTGCGGTAGCGCCGAAAGGAGGTGTGACATCGGGTAATTCTTCTCGTGATTCTTGAGTTGTCTTGAAGCGTACGCCATAAACTTCCCATGCTGCATCAATACACACCCCAAAATGACCCTGGAAGTGTCGCAATAGACCACAAATTCTTCCGTGGCTTCCGGCAAGGCCAATATCGGTGCCGAGGTCAACCTTGACTTCAATTCCTGAAAACTTTTCTCACAACCGTCAGACCATTGGAACTTAACTGCTTTCTGCATCAAATTAGTCAATAGGGAGGCGAGGGTAGAGAATCCCTCCACAAACCTCCTGTAGTACCCGGCTAAACCCAAGAAGCTACGAACCTCCGTCGGGGTCGTATGTCTAGGCCAATCCTTCACCGCTGCAATCTTCTGGGGATCCACCTGAATCCCCTCACTAGAAACAACATGACCCAAAAAAGTGACGGACTCCAACCAAAATTCACATTTTGAGAATTTAGCGTTCAATTGGTGCTGATGAAGAATCTGTAAAACTACTCTGAGGTGGTCAGCATGATCCTCCCTGCTCCGCGAATAAACGAGGATGTCGTCTATGAAGACAATCACGAAGGAGTCTAGAAATGGCTTGAAAACCCGATTCATAAGGTCCATGAAAGATGTCGGGGCGTTGGTTAGCCCAAAAGACATGACCAAGAATTCAAAGTGGCCATAGCGAGTTCTGAAGGCAGTTTTAGGAATATCCTGCTCTCTGATCTTCAACTGGTGATACCCGAATCGCAAATCAATTTTGGAGAAGAACTTTGCACCTTGTAATTGGTCGAACAAATCATCTATCCGATGCAAAGGATGTTTATTCTTGATGGTGACTTTGTTAAGATGCCGATAATCAATGCACATACGAAGCCACCCATCCTTCTTTCTGACAAAGAGAACCGGAGCACCCCACGGCGACACGCTCGGTCGTATGAACCCCTTCTCTAATAAATCCTTCAGCTGCTCCTTTAACTCTCTTAACTCTGCTGGCACCATTCTGTATGGAGGAATAGATATTGGCTGAGTATCTGGCAATACATCAATCCCGAAATCAATCTCCTTATCTAGTGGAATTCCTGGAAGCTCATCTGGAAACACTTCAAGAAACTCATTCACAACCGGTATAGACTCGAGGGCAGACACTTCTGATGTGGTGTCCGCCACCCGGACAAAATGATAGATACATCCCTTTTTAATCCTCTTTGAAGCTTTAAGGTAGGAAATAAACCTGCCCTTCGGCACCACACCATTCCCCTTCCACTCGATAACCAGCTCATTGGGGAACTCGAGTTTCATGATTCTGGTTCGGCAGCCAAGTTTAGTAAAGCACGAATAAAGCCAGTCCATTCCCATAATCACATCAAAATACACCATTCTGAGCTCAATAAGATCGGCCGTGGTAATGTGACCACACACCGTGATGACACAATTCCTATAAACTCGCGAGGCTATAATAGAATCACCAACCGGAGTCGATAAAGAGAACAGCTCATGAAGTTGTTCGAGTTCTATCCCAAAACTTGAAGCAATGAATGGGGTGACATAAGACAAAGAGGACCCCGGATCAATAAGAGCATAGCAATCAACGGCCTGAACAGACAAGATACCTGTAACAACATCTGGAGAAGCCTCAGCATTCTGGCGACCACTCAAAGCATAGAACCTGCTAGGTCCACCCCTACCACGAGCTCCACCCCTAACTGCACCACACCCTGCTGGAGCTGGAGGACGCACGGATGATGTAGCAACTGAAGACCCGAATGACTGGGAGGATCCCCTACCCATACCCTGACTGGGCGCACGGCAGTCCCGCTAGATGTGAACTCTCAACCCGCACCTATAACATACCGGGATATCCAAATAGTAAGTCTCTGTATGGAATCTCCCACACTTGGGGCATGTAGCTCTCCCCTGCT
This sequence comes from Nicotiana glauca, assembly GCA_026770625.1. NCBI lineage: Eukaryota > Viridiplantae > Streptophyta > Magnoliopsida > Solanales > Solanaceae > Nicotiana > Nicotiana glauca. Next base: position 1,973 of record MDKF010688321.1, read on the forward strand.
GCTGGGACCTCACTCCTGGACAACCGGACTGACGGAACCTCCTACTGTCTGAACCTGGTCTCGAGTGACTGCTATGCTGGTAATTGTGCACAGATGGCGGTGCACTCGCTGAGGACTGAGCATATGACTGGGATGGCCCTGATGACCCTCTCCCCGAAACTGGTCTCCGTAAGTGACCCATTGACCGGGCCCTGCTGCTACTCTCCCTTTCTGCCCGTATCTTCAACTTCCTAGCCTCTGTGGCCTGAGCGAATCCTACAATCTTTCCATAATTCATATCTGAGTGCAATGTCGCGGTAGTAGACTCATTCACCACCAAAGGACTAAGACCCTGAACGAAACGCCGAACTCGAGCATCCATGGTCGACACTAACTGAGGAGCATACTTTGACAACCTCACAAACTCCATGTGGTACTCCCAAACACTCATGCTGCCCTGCTTGAGAACCTCAAACTTAGTGGCGCGAGCTGCCATTGTCTCGGCAGGCAAGAAGTAGTCCAAAAAGGCATCTAAAAACTCATCCCATCTCGCCGGAGGTCTTCCCTCCTCACGGGAATCCTCCCACATCTTGAACCACGAACACGCTGCTCCCCTTAACCTGTATGAAGCCAACTCAAACCCCTCTATCTCTATAGCCTTCACCACTCGGAGGGTCTTGTACATCTCATCAAGAAATCCTACAGATCGGCCTCTGGGTCTGTGCCTGAGAACTCTGGAGGGGCCAATCGCAGAAACTGGTGGACTCTGGAGCTAGCAGAATCTCCCTGTCCGCTGGAGGACACAGGGGCATCATGAGATCTCTGGGCCTGGGCGGCCACTAACTGGGTCAACATACAGATGGCTCCTCTAAGGTCCCCATCAAAAACCCTGGGACCGGAAGCTGGAACAGTATCAGGATCAAGAGTATCGGCGGGAGGGATGGTGGAACCCTCTGCCGCAGTTGGAATAGGAATGCTTGGATCTGGAATAGATGGGCCGGGAAGATTCAAGGCCGGGTTCTCACTCTTACCCACGGCATCAGGTACATGATTCATGGCCACACTTGGGGTAGCGTCGGTCCCAAAGCCTAGTTTAGCTTTCTTCTTAGGTTCCATTTTCTGAAAATTTCGGAACGAAGCACGAGTTAGACGTAAATACTTCCACTTTCTACTTCACCACATGAAATGGAATAACAAAGAAGAGGATAGTTTCCTAAATGCCCGTGTAGCCCCCTACTTATAGATGTGGTCGACAACACACCGATAAGAAGGGCTCTACTAGGCACGGCTCCGAGACATCCTAGGACTCTTTTAAAACCTGAGGCTCTGATACCAAGTTTTTCATGCCCCGAATCTGAGGGACATGACCGGTGCTTGACCGGGTAGCCCCAGTTAAGTGAACCTGAGTGCCTCTCCTACCCCACATGTTACCCTGTATTTTTCATTACTTATTAGCCAAGGGAAATGACCATTTACAAAAAAATACCTTTTTATTACAAAACATACATATGGTACATGATTCTTAGCGTGGTTTACATTTTGCATAACCCAACATGCAAAATACATATTACATAAGTTCATGACCCACATTTCCTGTCTACGGAGCCTCTAAACATGAAAATGGATGATATCGTACTTGCCGGTAACAAGGCTCCGGCTATACCTTATACAAATACCAAAATAAGATTCCAGAATAAAGGCGGCATGAGCCACGCAGGGACCTGAAAAAGAAAGGGGCCCACCAATTCAGCTGGCGGGAAGGGATGAAGAGCTACGGTCGGTGGACTGGAGTACCTGCTATGGATCCTCCTACAATCATAACACGAATGTAGCGCCCCCGGCAAAAGGGACGTCAGTACACTTGAATTGTACTGGTATGTATGAACAAACTTGCTCCAAGTAAACTCAAGCTATATACAAGTAGGTAACAGTAATCGAAACAACAATCAAACGCACAAGAAAAGGAACAATCAAGCCAAATAAGTTTTCAATCTCTCCTGTTTTCCACCTTCCACAATTCAACACCAATGATTTCACAATTTGCTCAAATCTTTATTTCAATAGTGATTTCGATCACTTTTCCACTCTTATTACCTCGTCCACCCTTATTACGTCGGCCACCCTTATCACTACAACCCACACCATATAACTTCATATTGTGGCGCGCAACCCGATCCCACCGTATAGTCATAATCCACAAGCAACACAACAACAATCAACAATTCACAAGGATGAACAACAACACTTCTTAAGAAATAACAACAACAATTTACAAGTATTTCCATAACCATCAATACTATTTTCCTTCACATCCAACAACTCACATGTGCTTTATATTACAACGACAATTGCCCACAATAAGCCATAGATGTGGTTATCATAGTCATTCCAGTTGCATCATTCACGATTTTCTTCCATCATTTGTTTCTCAACTCTTACCACATAACACTTTCACGATCACGCATTTAGTTTATTGCCAGTTACTTGCACCATTATATCGGGAGACTTAACCACAACACTCAATCAAACCAATCACAAGAATTCCACAACAATCATAATCATACAAATCACAATAATTTTCATGAATAAGCCACGTAGATATCACATACCAAACATTCATACATCAAACAAGGCGATTCTACAAAAATCAAAGTTAGCCATACATACCTGGAGCCGAATTCCCTTTTAATATCTACTTCCAACTTTACCAAAAAGCCTAGCAACGTCAATCTAGTGCACAAATTAATACATATTTCTTAGAATCAAAGTTCACAATCACTACCTGAACATATTTACGTTATCAACCCTCCTTTACACTATTCTTTACTCCCACCTAATTACTCTTACTAGATTTTAGGTTTTAATAGACATGCATGAGTGTTTCGAGCCCTATTACCAAGAATCAATGCATAAGAATCTCCCTTTTTATTAAAATCTGAAAATCAATGAAAAGGAGTCAGGGACCTTACCTGCAAGAATGGAGATGAAGATAATACTCAAGAATTTTCGGGCCTGGGCGATGTTGGAAAATCAAATTGGTGAAGACTGATGAGTGGTGAATTTACCACTCATTCTAGCCTCTTTTCCTTAGCTTTTATGTCCATTTAATAATAAAATGAGGTTGTTTATGGTGGTTATTGTTAGATTTTCAGGTAAATGATGCTACGAAGTGGTTCGAATTGAATTGAAGTGGAATTGATCAAAAAGAAGGTGAAATCATGCCAAAAACTTCCAGTGAATTCAGTTTCTGCAGAGGAATGGCCGCAGAAGCAACTTTCGCTTCTGCGATTGAAGAACCGCTTCTGCGGATTTGGATGATAGGGCAGAAACCGCTTTTGCGGTTGAATTTCCGCTTTTGCGGAAGCACAGAAGCGCTTAATTTTCCTCTTCTGCGGTCACTGGCACTATTACGGATTTCTGCTTCCGCGTTAATGTTTCCGCCTTTGCGGAACCACATCTGCGGTTATTGTTCCACAGATGCGAAATCAGTGCATCAGGCCTGGGGTAAAAATGGAATTTCATGTTTATAATACCCACATCATTTTTATACTCGTCCAAGCAGACATTTTGGAGATCTTTGGCTTATTTTTCAGTCCTTAGACTAGAGAAGAACAAGTTTTGAAGCTAGGGTTTGCACAAACACACTTGGGTCTTGAAGATTAAAGCTTGTGGTTAAAATTTTCTTACCTATTTATGTTTGTTTCTTCATTTCATTGCTTTGTATTGAATATTTATGTGTGTAGTATTTTATTCAACACTTGAATCTTATTTATGGAAATATTTATAATTAAAGTGTGGATTTAATACCTTGTTGTGCTTATGTATTGAATGATTTTTATATATTTATGAAGTGAGTTATTGTTACTTTAATTATTCTTTTTCTTTAATGTTTCCAAATGGATTAGCTAACCCTAGGACTCGCCCATTAACTCCGAATTGATTTTGGGAAAGATAATTTGGGGTTTGGAAAGATTAATTAACAAGAACTTGAGGCGTTAACCCTCATTTTATAGATTCTACCTAGGGATAGGATTGAACTACTTGTAGCCTTCCGGGTGTGCTTAATCTTCTAATTGTGATTAGGGATAATTCAATTAGGAAGTCTTGTTAGTCTTCGGAAGAAGCTAATTAAGAATTATTATCCGTGGCTAATTAAAATAAAATCACTCATACTTGTAAAATCGTGAAATACATTGGATCGTTACTTGAGTGTAATTCCTGATGAAACCATACTTGTATCCATTGATCATTTTACTTACTTTCTAGGTTAGTTTACATTTTCTCATTTAGGTATAAAATATTTTCCAATTAAAATTCTTAGTGTTTTCTTACATGCCTAATCGCCTACACATTATTCTCTATGGGATTCGACCCCGACTCATAGTTGGGTAAATTATATTGCATGCGACCGTGTCTATTGATTTTTCGCAGTGGATTTGGATGTCATCAAAGATGAGACTTTCTCTCTCAAGAACCCTCTCTCCCTTCTCTCTAGTTTTATCCAGAATAATGTGTAAAAATGAAGGGTAGGGGTGTTTTATTGAAGAAGAGATTGGGTTGAAAAATTAGAAAATCTGGAGCTGAGTCGGTTCTGCGATCGCACTCTGCAATCAAAGAGTGAAAATGCGGTCTGCATAATGGACCGCAGAAGTGCTCCTAAAATCTAACTTCTCTACCTGGGTTTGCGACAAAAATGCGATCCGCATTTCTGTTCTGCGGTCGCAAAATGCACCACAGAATTGACCTTTACAAATACTTGAAGAATTTATGCGACGGTTATGCGGTCCGCATATGGATTATGCGATCGCATAATGGACTGTATTTTCAATATTAATTTTGACTAACTCTTTGATTAGCTCTGCGGCAGAAATGCGGTCCGCATACCTGATCTGCGACCGCATTCTGGACCGTATAATGACAATTTTCTAGAAAATTTTGATTCTTGATTTTTAAGTGCAAAATTAGTAAAAAGGGTCTACATATTTCTAACACATATTTGGATCTTGGAACTACGAGCTACTAGGTTTTGAGCACAAAATTTTACGGGGCTTACAGAAGAATAATGATTTTTCTCTCTTCAAAATCGCCTCAAAGCTCTTTTCCCGTTCAAAAAATGTCGTAAAAAGGGTTAATGGTCGTGGAGGGACTAACTTATATTCTCTCCAGACATTTCCGCATTTGCAGTCATGACCATCACATCTGTGGTCCTCCCTAAAATCCAAATTTTCGCATTTGCAATTCCATATCCGCATCTGCGGTCCTCCTAATCACTTCTACGATTTCCTGACAAACGCATTCTGGCCGCTTTTGCGGTCCATCTTTCTCATATGCGGCGTTGCACCTGCGATTCCCTAGCTGCAGGTGTGGAAATACTAGAAGCAGAAAAAATACTGCAGCTGCATCAAGCTTTCAACTCCCGGTTAACCATCCGAAATTACCTCGAGGCCCCCGGAATCTCAACTAAAAGCGCAAACATATTCCATAACCTTATTCAAACTTGTACCAATCTTCAAAACACCTCGAACAACATCAAAATCACCAAAAATCATCAAATTCGAGCCTAAGGTTCTAAATTCTTCCGCATTCTTCTTTTGATAAAAAATCCAACCAAACCACGTCCAAATGACCTAAAATTTTGCACACACATCCCAAATGGCATAACGAAGCTACTGCAACTTCCGAAATTTCATTCCGACCCCTATATCAAAATCTCACCTATCAACCGGAAGATGCCAAAAACTCAATTTCGCCAATTTAAGTATAAACTTACTCTAGACCCCCAAAACACATTTTGATCATGCTCCTAAGCCCAAAATCATCTCCCAAAGCTATCCGAACCATCAAAACTTACATCCGAGCCCTCTAACACATAAGCCAACATCCGGTTTATTTTTCCAACTTAAGCCTTCTTAAAAGAGACTAAGTATCTCAAACCTTCTCAAAATCTGTCCGAACCCGAGCCAACCAACCCGATCACATACAAAACCGATAATTAAAGTAATTTGAAGCAGAATAGGGGAAATGGAGCTGTAACTTATGAGACAACCAAGCGGTTGTCACAAAAAACAACAGCCCAATGTGCTGAAGTTATTTAGTTCATTTCTACAAACTTCAGCACATCATAAGCTGAACTTTTTCGTCTTGGATTTAACAGTTTTGTCGTAAAGCTTTTTAAAAAACTTCAGCCCAATATGCTGAAGTTATTTAGTTCATTTCTAAAAACATCAGCACTTGATAAGCTGAAGTTTTTATCCTGGATTCAATAGTTTTTGTCGTAAAGTTTTTTCAAATAACTTTAGCCTAATATGCTCAAGTTATTTAGTTCATTTCTAAAAACTTAAGTACTTGATAAGCTGAAGTTTTTGTCTTGGATTCATCTATTTTTTTCGTACAACTTTTTCGAATAACTTAAGTAGAAATTGCTGAAGTTATTTAGTGTATTCCTAAAAACTTCAGCACTTGATAAGCTGAATTTTTGTCCTGGACTTGATAGTTTTTGTCGTAAAGCTTTTTCAAAGAACTTCAGTAGTTTGTGCTGAAGTTATTTAGTATATTTCTAAAAACTTCATCATTTGATGAGCTGAAATTTTTGTCCTACAGTCGACACTTTTTTATGACTTTTAACCAAAACTTCAGCTTAAAAAGCAGAAGGTATTTACATCATGCTGAAGTTTAGCATGCTGAATTTCAAAACAAATATACTTAAAACTCATGAAAAAAGACACAAACATATTTGAATCAATCCAAGTCAACTAAAACTAATTAATGTGGTTAGAACAAAAATTTAAAAGACATCACATAATACACACAAAATAATGTATATTCACAAAATCTAATTTTGTTTTCACTTACATCCTTGAAAAAAAGAAAAAAATTAGTTTTTTGTTTACAAGTTATTCTCTATGCCCATGCTAAAGAGCTCCTGGCATAATAACTTTGCACCAAGTAGACATCAACATTCACTGTGTCTTTAACTGATTCACAGAAGCGGCAATACGAGCCCCTTACTTTACCACCTTATACAGACTTCTAAATTACATTTTCCATATTCTTGCCACATATGTGCATCTGGAAGGAGTCACTAAATGTGAGAAGGCGTTCATGCAAATTCGATGCAGCACCATGAGCTATAAGACAATCACGCTCCATTTCACCAAATTTAATTCCACCAAAGCATTTTCTGTCAGACACAGGTTGATGAAAATTACTACTATGATTTTTTTAGCAACTCCCGTCTTCTTTCATAAGAAAAAACAAGAAAATATTGGCAAAGACATGCTTACTGGTGTCCAGCTGGAAATTCGTGGGAAGCAAAGATAATGAAGGAGAAGTCCAAAATACTTCATATGTGACGAAGAGTGGCCACATCAAAAACACGAGCTCCAGCAAATTTGCTCTTTTTCCTAAAAGTTATATTTATCAACTAGTAAAAAGAGCAAATTGTCCTAGAGCTCAAGTTTTTGAGCTGACCACTCTCCTTCACATATGAAGTATTTCGATTTTTCTTCATTATCTTTGCTTCTCATGAACTCCCTGCTACACCCAATAAGCATGTCTTTGCCAACATTTTCTTATTTTTCTTTGAATATAAATTTTAAGAAATATGATAGAAGTCTATGGATGACTATGAGATTTTTAAGTGAAGAGATCGTAAATATAGCCAAAGAGTGCACCTAATCAATTTAATAGCTATAAATATAAAAGATATCAATTTAATATCTATAAATGTTAAAGAGAATGTTAATTATTTTTTGCTCAGATAAATTGAATTTAACAAGATAAGTAGGTGATAAAACAAGTAAGTGGTAAATGCAATAAAAAAAGTAAAAAATAAGGCCGCCGTTTTTCTATAGTAAAAAAATAGCTTCATTTACTATATATTCAAAGAAATTTAAATGAAAGATGAAGTAGGTGATATAGGTGATAAATGACAAAAAACAGCTAGTAAATGCAAAAAAAGATAAGTATCAAGTTAAAAAAATACCAAAACATGCTGAAGTTTTTGTCTAAGCTTTTTCAAAAAACTTTAGCCCAATGTGATGAAGTTGTTTAGTGTATTTCTAAAAACTTCAGCACTTGATAAGCTGAAGTTTTTGTCCTAGATTCAATAGTTTTAGTCTAAAGATTTTTCAAAAAAAGTTCAGCAGAAACTGCTGAAGTTTATTAATGTATTTCTAAAAACTTCAGCACTTGATAAGCTGAAGTTTTTTTCTTGGATTCAATAGTTTTTGTCTTAGAGCTTTTTCAAAAACTTCAGTACAAATTGCTGAAGTTATTTCATTTTGTGTATTTCTAAAAACTTCAGCACTTGATAAGCTGCAGTTTTTGTCCTTCAGTCGACACTTTTGTTATGACTTTTAACCAAAACTTCAGCTTAAAAGGCAGAAGTCATTTACTTTATGCTTAAGTTTTTTCAAGAAAAATGTACTTAAAATTCATGATAAAAGACACAAAACATATTTGTCTCAACAAAAATCCAATAATTAATTTAAAATCAACTAAAAAATAATTAATGTATATTCACAAAAATCCAAATTTTGTGCACCCAATCCTCTAATCAAAAAATTCACACAGAGTCTCTTCAAAATCTCCATGATCATCTTCTTGTTGTTCTTCTGGAGTTTCATAGACGCTGTCACGACTCAAAATCCACTAAGGGTCGTGGTGGCACCGGGCACCGCTGTCAGGCAAGCCAACCAATAATACTTAATTAAATTCTCGTTTTAAATATTTTCAAAACCACTTCTTTTATGCGTTTAAACAAGATGTGATAAATTCTACTGAATAAATGATGAAACATTTGACAACTTTAAATTTTTGAATAAAACCATCGACATCCCTAGAACCCGGTGTCACAAGTACATGAGCTATTTCTAAGAAACAATACAATACAATATCTGCCCATAATACAAATGGACAGAAAGTAAATACAATATACTGGAAGGGACTATACTAGCTGCGGGCTACCTTGAGCAATGCAACTCACCTAGTCCCAGTATCATCCATGCTGCTACGGCCCGTAGGCCACTGGGGGTACATATGCCTGTGCAACAAAAATGCACAGAAGTGTAGTATGAGAACGAAAACAACATGTACTCAGTAAGTATCCCGTCTAATCTCGAAGAAGTAGAGATGAGACATCAACTTCGACACTTACCAAGGGTCCAATAATGTTGTCTCAATAATATGTTAAGTCGTGGATTTTTTATAAACGTGATTATAATTCGATAGGTTGAAGCAAATAAACAATTCTTCCTTTTATAGGAAATTTTCAAAATTCCTTTTCATCATTTATACAATTATTCTCAAGCCGGGAAGAGGCTATAATAACTTCAATAAGTTTCAAGGCAAGCAACACAAGCATGCGCAAATCATGCCGAGGTGTATGACCCGTTCCAACAGAAAATAAATTGTGCACTGCCAAGGGTCGAACGGCACGAACCATAGATACATCTATTACCCTGCTCGTAAATCATACATGCAACGCGGTCAAATATAAATAAACACAACAATCAGTCAATCAAGAATTCATTAGGGAACAATTATTCCAAGAAAATCCAATTCTCTTTTAAAAATTCAAGAAAATGAAGTTTAATTTTTTTAGAAATTCATTTACTAATTCGATGTGATTTAAGCAAATCAAATGTCAGTAAGTTTACAAATAATCCAAGGATAGCATCCTTTTGGGTCCTAGACTACCCGGACAATAGCATAATAGTAGCTATGCACAAACTCTCGTCACCCCGTGCGTATGTAGCCCCCCACAAATAGGAGCACATATCCAATTAATTTACCTATGGGGATAATTCCCTCATACAAGGTTAGAAAGGAGACTCACCTCGCTCCAAAGATCCATAACCGGCATTCCACGCCCTTCCGAAGACTCAACTTTCAGGGTTTTGTATTCCTAATTTGGTACTGCAGATTGTCACTGTTGATGCAATTTTTAGGATTACAAGTCCTGCTGTCAGTGAGCTTGTCATCCTAAAGGAAATTGCTTTCACAGTTTATAACAAAGGCCGCAGGAAATCTCGAGGGTCCTGCAGAGACATGGTTCAGTCATCATCCATGTCTGGTAGATCTCATCCGGTCCTGATGCAAATGACTTCCCCAGTTCCAGGGATGTGGAAGGACTGTGTTGGTCCTCGAAGCGTGGGAACTTCCCTTTAGAGAGAGGCATAACTTGATGCTAGCCTAAGGTCTAGTAGTTGGGACAACTGGTAAACATCAAGAGGGGGAGGTCTCGGATGTGATCCAAACAGAATGGAGGATTTTTCTTTTCAAGATGAAGTTCGTTATTTATTTCAGCCCCTTTACATTCTCGCTGAAACAGGTTCACTGGATCGTAGACTTTCACTTCCTATGTCTTGTAATCCAATGGCTAAATATTCAAAGCTTATGTTAGATGATGGTACACGTGAAAATTTTATGCAGAGTTCAGGTTCTTCAGGTGGCGGAGACGCTGGAACAAACAATCAGTCTGAAACTTCTGAACCAGATGGCTTTGGATCTGCACATCAAAAGTCACTTCCAAGCCTGCATTGTTGTTATGGATGGACTGAGGATTGGCATTGGCTGGTGTGTATATGGACAGATTCCAGGGGAGAGTTGCTTGATAATTATATATATCCATTTGGAGGAATAAGTAGTAGGCAGGATACGAAAGGCCTGCAATCTTTTTTGGTGCAAATTCTGCGATAAGGATAATTGATACTTCAGGCATGTCCTCCTGAGGCTGCCAATTGACAAGCCTAGGGATTTTGTCATTGCACATATTGGAAGCTTCTTTGAGCTTGAATCCAGGGTAAACATTCGCTATCAATATTTTGTGCTTATTGTTTACTTTTATTGCATTACGATCCATAACGATTTTGAATTTTGATGACATTGACTTGTTGGCTCCACCTTTAATTCCAACAGATTTTCAGCTGATCTCATTGTTATTCTTGGTGTGGGATAAGATTATATGACACTTGAACGTCTTGAAAGAGTGCATCTTTTGTTGGTTTTATTTTGAGGGACTAGAATGAAGTTTCTGCTTGGGTTACCATTCATTTGTAATGTTACTGAAGTTGCTAATCTTATTGATGCAATTTTCTAGACGCAGAATGGCAGACAGCCCTGTATGCAGTTGGGGGGTCTGTTGGGAGTAAACCCCCACAGAAATAATATTTACGGTAATAAAAGCGGAATAATAATGTAGCACCGAGATACGGTAATTAACA
>MU676349.1:0-32262 GCA_026770625.1 Nicotiana glauca
TAGCAGGACCGAAGACCTTATTGTGGTAGTTGAGCAAGGTGACCACCAGCGTTCGCGGCACCGCACTCCATCTTTGTATTTCGACTTTTATCTTGTGTATATATACATTGTTGGCCCAATAGTAGTGTCCCTACATATTAGATGCTCGTGACTTGTTACACCCCGGTCGGGTTGTATTGGGATGAAATTAATAGTTTTAAATGCCAATAAGTTGTATTTTCTATGCAATTATGTTTAATAGCTGTTAAAGAGAGGATTTGGGGTTGTTGTCTGGCCTTGTCTTCACGAGAGGCGCCATCACGACCGGGTATTGGGAATTGGGTCGTGACAGATCAATGGCCAGAATCATTCCTTGCCTTTTTTAACCCACCAACTACACCCTAATCCCCTCATTCTCATATGGTCCAACGCCTTCCAACGCTCTCCTCTCCCAAAACTCTCTCAAAGGTTCTTCGAAACCCTAACCTTCTTCTACCCCTTTTCAACCGCCCTTCACCGGAATCCATGGCTTCTCAGGCCATGGATGGCCTGTACACACCCCCTTCCACCATTAAACCATGGGTGTTCAAAGTTTTAAGGTCTGACCTCGATGGTTCTCTTTCATACCTTCTCAGATCTATGGTTCTATGGCCTCTCCGGCCATGCTTAGGCGTATCCAAAGCATTAAGAGTATGTTTCTAACTCATCCGACTCCAGATCAGACTTTCTTCAAAGCCTTTCTCATTTCTAGAGTTTCTCCAAAATCCTAAGCTATTCGAGGTTTTTCTTTGTTTGTTTTCTTAGATCTATGATATATTTGTGTTCTACTGGATGTTTAAAGTATTTCCCCAATCTTTCTTTCAAAAATTGCTTCTTTTCGATTTAGGGTTCCTGAAAGGTTTTCAAAACATCTTTCTGATTCTTCCTTTTCTTTTCTTTATGTGTTTGTCTATATTATGCTCGTGTGTTTTCTTTTCTACCACGCATGTGTTGTTCTTCTGTTTTCTTCCTATTATACATGACTCTTATGTACCTTTGTACTCTACTGTGACTCTAGATTAGGCTCGCATGTTAATCGTTGTTATGTTTTCCTATATGTTCTTTGTTATACCTTCCAATATTCTTCTACTGTATGTGTTTCCTGCTGAGTTCTTAAATTTTGTTTGCTTTATTGGACTTTTGTTTGAGTTATAAGCATGCTTCATTTACTGTTTCTTAGGTTTATATCACCCTTCTTCTCTCTTCTGAACTTGCTTAAGTTCCGAGTTTTTCATAAAACATGTTCTTTATGCTTTTAAATCAACCTTTCACTCTGTTGCTTCAAACCTACAATCGTATTTGTGTGTGTCCTTATGAGGCTCTGAAACAGACCTCTGAATCTGTTTCGATGGCTTGCCTTCTCATCTATGTATCTTATTTGAGTTAAAACCCTAGGATTTGGGGGTTTCTTTGGCAAGTTCGATTTTGTGTTTGGACTGGGGTTCTACTTTGAAACCTTGAACTCTCAGACTCATTCTGAGTCTATAAATTGGATCTGAACCTTTTTATGACTTTTCCTATGAAAGTCTTTTCTAATCAGTATGACAACTCCTTCTTGTTTGATATTTATGTGCTTTATATATGAGAAATTCTTCTTTCAAAAAAGGTTTTACCAACTATTGATTGATTTCGAATCCCTTTTAATAGGGTTTGACTAATTGTTGTGGATTTTCGTTAATTGAACCTTCTTTACCTTTTCCTGACTTGGTTTGTTCGAACAAAGCCTGCAATTTTGATTTTTTACTGACTATTTGATTGATTCCCTTTCCTTATTTTCACAAATCGTGTACCACCGAACTTTTTCCTTAAATAAACTCATGTGTATTTTTTGTGTTACTTTGGAAAAGATTTTAATCAAATTCTTTCCTTAATTGTCTTCTACCGGTTTCAAATCAGAATCCCTTAACTAAAGGGAGACTTTATGTGATTAATTGCAAAATTATTTTCTTACCTTTTCTTACTTGCCTTTTGCACTATAAAAGGGGACTACCCTTCTGCACTTTGACAAATTTCGAATTCAATACTTTTACACACCTTCCAGTCGAATAATCTTTAAGACACTCTCAATTACTTCTCACATTCTCATCTGAGTTTCTTCTGCCTGTTTGCTTGCAATTTTGGCTTTACAAGGCTTCTGCTTTTGCTTGTTTGTTTCCCTGAAACTGGTATGTTCTAATTTAGTTTCAGCCATCACCCCAATATGTTTATTTGCAGCTTCTACAATCTTGTTTACTTTACTGTCCATGCTCAGTGATTAATATTAACTATGCATTTTCTTGCATCTGTTTCTATTGTGAATCCCTACCCCCTACTCCCTTCCATGTGTTTGAGTTAAGGATCAGGCATGGCAGTATCCAAATTGCTGCTCATGTTTGGACCTGATCCTTAATGGATCCTAACTCCCAAACAAATATGGCTAATAGGTTAGTTAGGGGTGTGCCATCACTCCTAATTGTTGGGTATGACCACCAGACTGCCATGGCCTTCCCTAAATCCCCTCTATTCACTTACACTCTCTCTTAGATTCTAAGTTCTGCCCCTCCCCCCTATGAGCCTTGCTTTGGGACCTTGAGTTCCCTCTTAACTGGGACATTTGAGGGATGGTTCTTCCACACTGCACTATACTTAAATCTGCAATATATTAGGGTGTAAACACTGCCCGGAGTCATCTTGAGACTCTTAGGGAACTTTGACACATCCCAAATAAGGGAAAGTTTTTGGAAATCTGATCTTTGATGTTGGTTCATCTCATATTTTAGACCTTGAGTCTAAATTAGGCTCCTTGGTTATAGTTTAATTTCTGATGTAATTTTACTTTTCTTGATTCATTTTGGTCTGTAATAATTTGTAATAAATTATGGGGTTTTTACTAAAAAGGGGAGGGTCATTCATGTATGCATATGGGTAGACATCATGATTTTAAGTATTTATTCCTACAATCGCAGCCTGCTTTTCACTTATGCATTTCATATAGAAATCCTGCCTATAGTTTCTGCGCTTATGCATTTCATATAGAAATCCTGCCTACAGTTTCTGCACTTCTACATTAGAGATCCTGACTATAGGATTCTACACTTCTACATATCATATAAAAATCCTGTCTATAAGATTCTGCACTTCTACATATCGTATAGAAATCCTATCTATAGGTTTTTCTGCACTTCTGCATATAGATAACCTGTTTATAGGATTTTGCATTTCACATCTATCATTAGGCAGACAGTTATAGGTTAAACAATAATCAATTGCATTCTAGATACCATGTCTATAGGACACCTGCACTTTCATAACCGTTTTAAAATCAATAACGCTTAGAAATCATGCCTATAGGAGTAACCAGTTGAATCGGATTCGTCTACAATTCTAAAATCATTAGCAATGTCATGTAACATTTTTCTACAAACGGCAAGCCTTCTTTAAATCAGTATACTTCCACATTGTTAGATATCATGCCTATAGGTGTCACCTAGGCAAGCCATTAGGTAATTGATTAACTGCATCAGTCTTGGATAACTACAACCAGGGATAGGCCTAATTCGGACTTCTCATCTGAGAAATATGTGATAAATCAGCATGCTCTAATGCTTTAAATTTAATTCAGACCATAATCAGTATTTGTAAGTCATGCTAAACAATATGCTTTTAAGTGAGGAGGCATGTTTGAGCCCTTTAAACTGTTATGTGTTCTCCCGTACCTGCCTTATATGTTTTTGATTGTCGCCCTAGAATTTTATCCTTTTAAAACTCTAAAAAGCCAAACCTCCCTCCCTTTAGGACTAGTAGTCCCAAATGCCTCTGAGACTGACAAGATTGGGACAGGTAATAGCATGCAATAAGTAACGATACTAGTTCGCGCTTTAGTACATTAACGGAGTGGGAAAGAGTAGATATGGACATGATGACCGGTGCGCTAATACCACGTGTAGCCCCTCTTTGAGGAGTGATTACTGGGTATTGCATTGACGTGATCCATATTGTTTGTAAACCTAGGACCCCCNCTTTCCTTATTTTTCAAACTCTCAACTTATTTGCACTCATAATGTGAAAACCCCCTCACATTTGAAACCTTTACTTGCTTATTTTTTCGTACCTAAAGCCAAAATTGTAGCATGGCCGGGAACCACACTAGTGGATCTTGAGGGGTGCCTAACACCTTCCCCTCGAGATAATTTCTAGCCCTTATCCAAACTCTAGTTTTCTAAATCAAAACCCTCTTAATGTCCTAATGCACTTAATCATTAGGTGCCGACTCTTCAATTCGAAACCCAATTCGCAAAAGGGAACGAGTTGTCCTCCCAAATGTCATAAACCCGATTTCGCGAGAAAAATGGGGCATCGACAATATGCTTATATCTTTCTTCCTATTTCTATTGCGAATCCTTGCTCCCCTACCCCATTACTGTCACGACCCCAGTTCGCCCTCCGTGAACATGTTGTGATGGCACCTAGTTCCTACAAATAGGTAAGCCTAACAATGCGGAACAACAGCATAACTTGCGAAATAAATTATTTAAAAATGAACAATTAAAAGAAAACTGTATAAAAGATGTCGCTCGACATATATTACTCAATAATGCAAAAATATACAACATCACCCCAAAACCCGAAAACTCATGGGAACACAGGCTAATGGAAAGTAAATACATAGCTTTAACTCCAGAATGTCTAAAACAAACAGTACGAAAAGGAGAAAGCTAACTGCTAAAGCTAGAATAAGAAAGAGACTCCAGGTCTGCGGACGCGGCAGATGTACCTCCAAATCTCTGCTAGATCTCTCCGTCTCGAGGATGATATGCCTGGGCAGAGCTACCTGGATCTGCACATGAAAACCATGCGTAGAAAGGGCATGAGTACACCAAAGCGGTACTCAGTAAGTGCCAAGCCTTACCTCGGTTGGGTAGTGAAGAGGAAGGCCAGGGCCCTACTAAGATAAACATAATATATGATAAGATAAGGAAAAATAGTATAGATAAAGTCTACAGCGAGAATCTGAATAGGATAAATAAGGGAAGCAGTAACAGGAAACAAAAACAAAACAATATAAGGAATACTACTCACAACAGGAAATAATAGCCGGGGATCTCTTGGTATCCTCAAAATATACACGAGGTATCTCTTGGTATCCTCATCATATAGCACGAGCGATCTCTTGGTATCCTGAGGATCTCTTGGTATCCTCAAAACTTACATTTACATGTGCCAGAGATCTCTTGGTATCCCGCACCTCAGTCCAGAACATAACAAGCACAGGGGGATCTCCCGGGATGTCGTCCCGTAGTCCCAATTTAAAACACACAATAACAGCCCAAAACATTAGGATAAATGCTAAACTCAGAACAAGTAATAGAAAATCCTAGACTAACATGCTTCACGTAGTACAACCAGGATAGATTAAGCATTTAAGCAAATAAGTCAAATAAACATGCTTCTCTAAACTAGCATAGGATAACTCGCAATTCAAAAATAAACAGATAAGCACAAAAAAAACTCAATTTAAATACTCCAAATATAAATGGATTTCCAACAATTAGCTCAAGTACGCGCTCGTCACCTCACGCACAAGGCATTCAATTACCAAATATCATATCCTAAGGGGAAAGGTCCCTCACACAAGGTTAGACAAACCGGTACAAAATCAACTAGAAATCACGCCTTTGCCACGAGTATCTGACTCCAAATGGTCCAAATATATTAAATTCAATTACATATCGTAAATAACATCGCAAACAACTAATTCTACTATTTAATTTAAAGCTAAAGCATGAAATTAGGTAAAATGACCAAAATGCCCTTCAGGCCAACGACTTGGAATCGAATAATTTTCATATTTTCAGAACTCTCGTACTCTCACGAGTCTATGCATATAAAAATCTCCCAAATCGGAGGTCAAACACCCACTCAAAACTCAACAATTTAGTCTATGAAGTTTCTTCCAATTTTTCCATTTTTTTTGGGTCCTCAATTCGAATTTAAATGATGGATTTAACTACATAATGATGGAATATAACTAGAAGGGATTAGAGAAACGTTACCCAATGAACTCCTTTTCAAAACCCACTCAGAATCGCCCTCTCCCGGGCTCAAATTTGATTTTTTCAACTTTTGAAACTAAACCCTCGAATTTCATATTTCATAACAGTGATTTCCACTTCATCTGCAGTCCTGCTTCTGCAGGCCAAGTGCCGCTTCTGCGACTTTTTTCCTTTTTGCCAGGTTCCGCTTCTGCGGTCTCATACCGCACCTGCGAATTCTGCTTTTGCAGAGAATATACCGCTTCTGCGATCCAACTAATAGCCCAGAGCCGCATCTGCGATGAAAGTCTTGCATGTGCGTAACCGTATCTGCTGTTGAACATCCGCACCTGCGGAAAAGCTGAGGGATCCTAAATTCCTCTCCTGCGATGGCCAGGACGCTTCTGCGGCTGCGCACCTGCGGAACCCAAACCACAGGTGTTGTTATAAAAGGTACCAGCAGCCTTAAGCAAATTTTCAACTTCAAAACCTTCCGTCAACCATCTGAATTCATCCCGAGGCCCCCGGGACCCAAACCAAAAGCACCAATAACACCTAAGTCCTTGTTGAAACTTGTACTAATCCTTAAACCACCTAAAAAAACGTCGAAAACTCGAATTAAACAAGGATTTTGGCCTAAGAACTTCAAATTTTATCAAAACACATTTTCGATCAAAAACCTAACCAAAACACGTCCGAATGAAATGAAATTTTTCACACACATCCCAAATGATATGACGGAGCTACTGCAACTTCCGAAATTCCATTCCGACCCTCGGATCAAAATCTCACTATCGGATCGGAAACTTCAAAAATTCAAACTTCAGCATTTCAAGCCTAAATGAGCTACAAACTTCCAAAATACATTCCGAACATGCTCCCAACCCCAAAATTAATTAACAGAGCTAACGAAACCATCAGATTTCCATTTTGAGGTCGTCTTCACACTGTTCCGACTACGGACCACTTTTCAACACTTAATCTTTCATTTAGGGACTAAGTGTCCCAAAACTTTCCGAAACCTAACACCGAACGTCCCGGCAAACCAAAATAGCAGAAATGAACCTAGGGAAAGTAGTTAATAGGGGATTAGGGCATAAATTCTTAAGACGACCGGCCGGGTCATCACAATTACTCTTATGTGTTTATGAGTTGTGGCTTAAAGGCATGGCAATGAGAGTTGTTGCCCATGAATTAAGTTTGAACCAATGGGGGTCTTAATCTCTATATGAACAGGCTGGAGGGTGTTCCAGGATATCCCATTGCTGGGTGTGCCCATCGTCCTGCTTTTCTTTGTCTCTTGTAAATTCCCCCATTCCCTATCCCCTATGTGTATTAATGTGAATTGCTTCCCTCTTCCTTTTCCCCTTTCAGAATTCCACTTCCATACTTGCACTTTCTCTTAGTCCCTAAGTTATGCCCCGCCCCCTCTTGTGAGCCTTGCCTTGGGACCTTGAGTTCCCTCTAAACTTGGACACTTGAGGGCTGGCCTTTCCACACTGCACTATGCCTTAATCTGGTAATGTATTTGGGGTGAAAGCACTACCCGGAGTTCATGTGAGACTCTTAGGGAACTTTGACACACCTTAAATGGGAGAAAAGCTTTGAAATCTGATATTTGGAGTTGGTTTACTTCATATTTCAGACAGAAAGTCTGAATAAGGCTCTCCTTGGTTGTACTTTTAATTTTTGATGTATTTTTCTTCACTTTATTTTCTTTTGGGCTGTAATAAAACTCTTGGGGTATGGCTAGTGAAAAGGGAGGGGTAACCATGTATGCAAAATGGGTAGATAACCTGTCTATAGGAAGTTCTACTTCCTGTATTCTTGTATAGCTACCATGTCTATAAGATCTTGCATTCTCATATAGATAACATGTCTATAGGATTTCTAATTTCAGCATTCTCATGTAGATAACATGTCTATAGGATTTCTAATTTCAACATGTTCACATATAGATGCCATGTCTATAGGATTTCTAATTTCAGCATGTTCGCATATAGATGCAAATGTCTATAGGATTTCTGTATTTTTATATATAGATATCATGTCTATAGGATGCACATGCATGTAGAAAATATGCCTATAGGTCCTTTCTGATTCGTGCATACCCCATTTCTCATTAGGCAAACATGTCCATAGGTCTGAATAACCAAAATGCAATCATATGTCACGTTCGTAATAAAATGAAACACCTAGATATCATGTTATAGGTTTTCTGCATTTTTTCCATATCTATAAAAGTGTTTAAAATCAACAACGCGTTGAAAGCATGACTATAGGAACTACCAACCAAGTCCGAAACGTTCTCCACTCGCTTATGAGTTTAAAACCAGTAATAATGTTTGCAGAACCTATAACTTTTGCTATAGTTTGCTTTTCTTTAATAATCTGGTAACCCCTCTTAATCAGTATGTATTCAATATACTTCATTCTTTTCTGAAATCAGTAGATATCATGCCTATAGGAGCTTTTGTCCCACACTTAGGCAAGCCTTAGGGTAAAAGTTATAAACTACATCAGTCTTTATCAATTACGACCAGCATGCAGGCCTGATTCGGGCTTCTTATCTGAACTATGTAATAAATCAATCTGCCTCAAACCTTTAAGTTTTAATTAGACCTTAAACAGTACGTGCAAGACATGCTAAACTATATGCTTTCTTGGTTTAAAAGAAGGTCTGTCTGAGCCTTTGTATTTGTTTGTATGCTTCCCCAAACTTGCTATATGAGTTTTGTTTGCCACCTTAGTGTTTTTACCTTTTGAAACCACGAATAATCCCAACACTTCTTCCCTTTAAGATTAGTAGTCCCAAGTACCTCCGGGATTAATAGGATTGGGGCGGGTAATAGCATGTAATAAGTAAACGAGACCATTTCGCGCTTTAGTACCTTAAAGGGATGGGAAAGGGTAGATATGGATATGATGACCACGCGTAAGAATGATTACCGGGTGTTTTGTGGGGTGATCCATATTATTAATAAACCTAGGACCCCCTTCCCTTTGTTCTTTGTTTCTTTTAAATCTTTTAAAACGTCTCATCTAAATCAACTCTCTTTAATGCCTTCAAACTTTGTTTATTTCTAACATTTATATGAAAAACCCCCTCTTATTTGAAGTCCTACTTGTCTATGTGTTATTTGTACCTTAAGTCACAACAATAGCTTGGCTGGGAACCACACTAGTGGATTCTGAGGGGTGCCTAACACCTTCCCCTTAGAATAATTTCAAGCCCTTACCCTATCTCTGGTTATCCAAAATCAAGCTCTTCTAAAGTGTCCTAATGCACTTAAATCATTAGGTGGCGACTCTTCAATTCCATTAAACCCAATTCCCAAAAGGTAACGAGTTGTCCTCCCAAATGTCATAAACCTGATTTCGCGAGAAAAAGGGGGCGCGACAGAGAGTTTTGAGTGTGTTCTGAACTCATTGTTCTTTTTTTTTGCTAAAGAGAGGGTGGAGTATTTATAGTTTTGAGAACAAGCAGGAAATAAGGTAATAAGTACTGACTTAGCATAATTATATAAAATAATAGAAATTAAAATCAATTAAAGTCCCGAACTCCCTTCAATTAGGGAGTCATAGTTCAAAAGGGTACAAGTTGTATCAAGTAGGAAAAAGAACTGATTTTATCATAATAGGAGTAGTAAAACCATGTGGCACTTGATAAGGACTGAGTACTGAATATTTTCAAGTAAGGAAAGTATACTAATAGCATATTGTGCACATAAATAAGGTAGAGCACAATTTCAATTCTGAAAGCCAGTTCAAAGAATCACAAATGGGATGGAAAATTAAAGGGAATCAGCACTAACTAAGGAAAGTATCACAAAAAATAAGGAAGAAATTTCGAAAAATCAGTACAGAATTACAAGGAAAATACACAAAATCACATATGTAGGCTTAAGGAGATTACACAAAATCAACCTAAATTATGTGAACAATCAACAAATAGTCGGGCCTATTAAACGATAAATAACACGTGTTTGGACAAAATCAAAGAAACCTTAAGAACAAATTAGAGCAGGAAGCACAAGAGCATATAGAACATACATGAAACCTAGAATGTTCAGGATAGCCATGCAAACACGTCGCAAACAAACTCAAACTTTGAGTCGAACCCAGAAGTATTAGGGTTTCTTGAAAAAATGAATCGAGCAAAAGGAAAGACTTAGGTGATGTTTAAACATGCTAAAAATCAAAGTAATCGCTAAAATCAGAAAGAAATCATTTTTTTTTAAAAAGGGTTTTGAAACCCTAGTCTGGAAAATGAAGAAATCGTTTGAAATCGGAAAAATATTTTGAGGAAAACAGGTGAAAACCTTAAGAAACCCATAGATCCATCACAGATCTAAAAGGATCGGAGGATTTATAGCTAGATTTTTCAGAAAAATAGCAGAGACGAAGAAAAAATCAGTTAAAACTAAATGGATACACCTAGATCTAAGACAAATCTAAAGAAAAGTGGAAAATCTCAAGAGTTAGGGTTTCAGAGAACCTAAAGAAGATCATAGGACTTTAATATGTTACCGGTTTTTGGCCGGAAAAGTCATAGAACTGACTCGAACAACCATGGATGGCTGGAAATGGCATAAAAGACCATGGATAGGAGTTGAACAAGATTTAGACTAGATCTCTTCGAGATATTTCCATGAAATCACAAAAACGAGCAATCAGGAGACGTAGGAGACACGCATGCTTCTCAAACAGCCATGGGAATCCATAGATCGAGTGAGGATCGAAGGAATTAGGGATAGTTCTGGGCGGCGGCAGCTAGGGTTAGGTTTAGGTCTCAGAGAGAATTGGAGAGGAAAGGGGATTTCAGGGCAGCTGTTTGGAAAGAAATGAATTTGGTTAGAGGGTCGTTCAGGTTAAAACTGGTAAGGGGGAATAGGGGTTGTTGATCTCAGAGATCAGCGGCCAGGATGAGAAGGGGGTCAGGGTCGGGTAGGATTTAAATTGGGTTAGGGTCAGTTTTTAATTGAAATTGGGCTGGGAAATTGGGGTTTGATTTGGGCTACATTTGAAAGACAATCTCGCTATTTTTTAAGTAGCCACTTTTTCCTTATTTAATTTATAACAAATAGTAGATAATATTTGAAAAAATAATTTAAAATACTAAAATGATTTATAATACATAATTAGAAATTTGAAAATACAGGATCCAATTTTATGCATATAAAACATAATTAAATCTGAAAAGGGCTAATATTATAATTATGTATAATTTAGCTTTAAAAATACTAAATGTAATTATTAAAATATGTAAAAATTGCCTTAGCCATATTTTGGCATAATATAGAAATACAATATATGAATTATCAAAATAATAATTTTGGAAATAATTATTGTGGATTTTATGGATAAAAAGGGAGAAAATAAATCAATTTAAAACCCTTAAAATTATGGGAGAAATTAATAAAACCTTGGGCATGCTTATATATGCTATTTTGAAGGTATTTTGAATATTTAAATATATATATATATAGGAAAAAATTGGGTATCAACAGTTGCCCCTCTTTACCCTGAAAGGATGAAAGAGTTATGGGGTGAAGAAATGATGGCCAATTTTGACCGAGCGAAACGGTTTGAAGAGATTTAGGATGCACCCTGGCTTCTGAGCTGCCTACATATCCCTGGCTTTGCAGAAATCAGGCCATGTGTAGTTCAGGATCCATCGGCGGTGTGTACCGATGAAGCTATTTCAAGAACGGACGCAACATCTAGGGTTGGGTGAGTGAACGGTTTATGGGAATGGTTAGGTTTGATATGGATGCGGGATTTGGAGCGGGATCGTTCCTACTGGGATAGCCATTATTCATCGGTTTACCTGCAAATAAGCAATACAAGCATATATTGTGCGTCAATTTAAACATGATGCAAATTTCCGTTGGACGATGAATGTTGTATTTGGACGATGAGGATGATGTCCTTAGACCATGATGTCCTGGGTCATGGGTTGTATGATAAAGGATTCGCAGGCCATGAAATGATGTTCTCGAGCTATGAGGATGGTGCCTCCGAATCATGACGCCTTTGAATAATGATATGCATTGAAAGGGATCCTTAGGCCATGACATGGTGTTCTCGGGCTATAAAGATGGTGCCTCCGAATGATGACGCCTTTGGATGAGTTGGCGATATTTTAGCCCATGAAGGATCCAGTATGTGGCAATCTTTCAGCCTATGAAATGCAGTATGCGGCGATCTTTCAGCCATGCAGATATAGTATGTGGCAATCTTTCAGCCCATGCAAATGTAGTATGTGGTGATCTTTCAGCCATGCATATGCAATATGTGGAGATCTTTCAGCCATGCAGATGTAGTATATGGCGATCTTTTAGCCTATGAAGGATGTCGTATGTGGTGATCTTTCAGCCTATGAAGGATGCAGTATGTGGCGATCTTTCAGCCATTCAGATGCAGTATGTGGCGATCTTTCAGCCATGCAGATGCAATATGTGGCGATATTTCAGCCATGCAGATGCAGATAGAGGTAGAGCTTAACCTCGGAATGTAGAATAGTAGCCTTATGCAAATTAGAAGGCAGAATGGTAGCCTTATGCAATGCAGATACAGATGGAGGTAGATCTTAACCTCGAAAGGCAGAATAGTAGCCTTATGCAAATTGGAAGGCATAATGGTAGCCTTATGCAATACAGATGCAGATGGAGGTAGAGCTCAACCTCGGAAAGCAGAATAGTAGCCTTATGCAAATTGGAAGGCAGAATGGTAGCCTTATGCAGATTGGAAGGAAGAATAGTAGCCTTATGCAAGAAATAAAATAGCAAATGACATGGGAGTTCTCTTAGCTGAGAGCAGATTGCAGCGTTATTATTAGTGGGAGCATTGTGACATACGGAACATTACGGGTGCACACTGATAGCAAATGTTGGTAAGTGCAACGGTTCGGAGAGTCGTATTTTTGAAATTGTTTGTTCCATGGGAGTATAGTATGTTCAATAATTTCGTAATCCTGGTGCCTGCATCCAAAGAAAAATTGTGAGTTTTGTAAGGGGGAAGGTCAGTTCGTATCCCCACTGGCTTTGCTTGAAGCATTCAGCTTCGATCTGGTGATATTGTCTGTATCATTGGGGTAGCGTTGCTAAACAAAGTAGTTTCAAAAATAATGATGCATGATTTTATAAAATATGGCATAAATTAAAAATAGCTTTTAGATAAACTGACGACTGTGACGTAGTTCAGGACATTGCAACCTCTCCTGCTGCTGAATTTTGACTGTCCTCCTCAAAATTCTTCCCCAGTTTGATGGATTGACACTTCTGACTATTTCCCATGTGGCGATCGGCTGAAATTACTTCGAAATTTTAAGGGTCCTCCTCAAAATTCTGCCCTAGTTTCCAATTGCCGGGGGGAATGAAATTTTATTGAATTGTGACCGAACCCATAGGGCTACCTATGCATCCCCTTTTAAACGGGAATCATGTCAGGCTTTACATCATATAAGGAAAGCATAAAGTTACATATAGTAACACTTGACTGCATCTGAATTTATCGGCTTTGTCCAGACTTCTCCGTCCAGTTCTTCAAGTATGAGGGCTCCTCCTGTCAAAACCCGGTGAACCATGTATAGGCCCTGCCAGTTGGGAGAGTACTTCCCTTTGGCTTCATCTTGATGCAGGAAAATTTTTTTTAACACCAGCTGCCCCGGTGTGAACTGTCTTGGCTTGACTCTTTTGTTGAAGGCTCTGGACATTCTGTTCTAATAGAGTTAACCATGGCAGACTGCGTTCATTCTCTTTCCATCTATAAAGGCTAATTTCTCATAAAGACTTTTTACCCACTCTGTGTCGTCGAGCTCAGCTTCTTGTATGATCCTTAGGGAAGGAATGTCCACCTTAGTGGGAATGATAGCCTCTGTACCGTAAACCAGCATGTAGGGGGTTGCCCCGGTTGATGTGCGGAATATGGTGTGATACCTCAGTAGAGCAAATGATAACTTTTCGTGCCACTTTTAATGCTTCTCTGTCATTTTCCTCAATATCGTATTGATATTTTTGTTGGCGGCTTCTATAGCTCTATTCATCTGAAGCCTGTAGGTTATGGAATTCTTTTGTTTGATCTTGAAATTTTCGCACATAGCTTTCATCAAATCGATGTTGATATTGGAGCCATTATCAGTAATGATCGACTCTGGAATCCCGAATCAACAAACAATGCGGTCGCGGACAAAGTCTGCCACGACTTTCTTAGTCACTGCTTTATAAGATCCTGCTTCGACCCCTTTGGTGAAATAGTTGATGGCTACTAGGATAAAGCTGTGTCCGTTGGAAGCAGCAGGCTCAATTGGTCCAATAACTTCCATTCCCTAGGTGGCTAATGGCCAGAGTGAGCTTGTTATGTTAAGCTAGCTTGGAGGTACCTTTATTATGTCTGCATGTATCAGACAGCGGTGGCATTTCTGGACATACTGGATGCAGTTTGTTTCCATTGTCATCCAAAAGTAACCTGCTCGGAGTATCTTTTTTTCTAAGACAAAACCGTTCATATGTGGATCGGAGGTCCCAGCATGAATTTCCTCTAGTAGCTTGGATGCTTCCTTTGCGTTGACACATCTCAATAATCCTAAATCGGGAGTCCTCCTATACAGGATTCCTCCGCTGTGAAAGAAGTTGTTGGATAATCTCCGAAGTGTTCATTTCTGAGTAGGATTAGCAAGCTCCGGGTACTCTCCTTTTGCCAAATATTCCTTGATATCATGAAACCAAGGTTTTCCGCCCGCTTCCTCTTCAACATGGTACAGTAAGCTGGCTTATTATGGATTTTCACTAGAATGGGATCAATGAAATTCTTGTCAGGATGCTGTATCATAGATGATACGGTAGACAATGCATCGGCGAACTCATTTTGGACTCTGGGAACATGCTGGAATTCTGTCTTTATAACCTCTTTCTCAACTTCTGTACGTGATGTAGATACGGGACTATGTTGGAGTTCTTGGTTGCCCATTTTTCTCGTACCTGATGTATAAGTAAATCTGAATCTCCAATCACTAGCAGCTCTTACATGTTCATGTCAATAGCCATTTTGAGCCCTAAGATGCAAGCTTCATACAAGGCCATATAGTTGGTGCAGGGCAACCTGAGTTTGGCAGATACTGGATAATGCTGACCGGTTTCTGATATTAAGACTACTCATATGCCAACTCCTTTGAAGTTTTTTGCTCCATCGAAGAACATTCTCCAACTGTCATAGGGCTTTGCAATGTCTTCTCCTATTAATGATACCTCTTCATCAGGAAAATACGTTTTCAGGGGTTTGTATCCTCCATCCACGGGGTTTTCAGCAACGTGGTATGCCAGTGCCTGTCCCTTGACCGCTTTTTGAGTCACGTAAACAATGTCGAATTCACTCAACAGGATTTGTCATTTGGCTAACTTGCCAGTGGGCATGGGCTTCTAAAAGATATACTTTAAGGAATCCATTTTCGATATGAGATACGTAGTATAGGCACAGAAGTAATGTCTCAGCTTGTGAGATACCCAAGTCAAAGCACAACAGGTGCGTTCCAATAGAGAATATTGAGCCTCGAACGAGGTGAACTTCTTGATAAGATAATAAATGGCTTATTCCTTTCTCCCTGTTTTATCATGCTGGCCCAGAATGCAGCCGAAAGCTCCATCTGACACTGCAAGGTAGAGTAATAAGGGTATACATGGCTCGGGCGGGACTAAGACTTGTGGTGTTGACAGGTACTCTTGATTTTGTCGAAGGCCTTTTGGCATTCATCATTCCATTTGGTAGCGGCGTCATTCTTTAACATCTTAAAGATTGGCTTACAGATAACTGTAGACTGTGCTATGAATCGGCTGATGTAGTTAAGCCTTCCCAAGAAACTCATCATATCTTTCTTGTTCTTTGGCAGTGGTAGTTCTTGGATGGCTTTGACCTTCGATGGATCCATTTCTATTCCTCGGTGGATCACAATAAACCCAAGCAATTTCCCAGTAGGAACCCCAAATGCACACTTTGCGAGGTTTAGTTTTAGGTTGTATCTCTACAGTCTATTGAAGAACTTCCCCAAATCTTCTATGTGGTCAGTGGCCTTATTGGACTTGATAATAACATCATCCATATATACCTCTATCTCTTTGTGTATCATATTATGAAAGATGGTAGTCATGGCCCTCATGTAGGTGGCCCCTACATTCTTCAGGCCGAATGGCATCATCTTGTAACAATACACTCCCTATGGCGTAATGAAAGCCATTTTCTCAGCATCCTCCTCATCCATCCAGTTTTAATGAGAACCAGCGAAGCAATCTATGAATACTGCAGCTCATGCTTGGCACAATTGTCAATCAGGATGTGTATATTTGGCAAAGGGAAATCGTCTTTTGGACTGTCCCAGTTGAGATCCCAGTAGTCAACATAAACTCTAACCTTCTCGTCCTTCTTTGGTACTGGAACAATTTTGGCTAGCCATGTCGGGTACTCAACCTCCCCGAGAACCTTATCTTTGATCTTCTTGGTGACTTCTTCCTTGATTTTCAAACTCATATCAGGCTTGAACTTTCTGAGCTTTTGTTTTACCGGTTGACACATTGGATCGGGTGGCAGTTTGTGGGCCACAATAGACGTACTCAGACCAGTCATGTCATCATACGACCAGGTAAATATATCCTCATACTCTTTTAGAAATTCTTTGTATTCTATCTTTTTTATAGCGATAGGTGAATGCTGATTCGTGTTTCTTTGACATTTTCGGCATCTCCCAGGTTGACAATTTCGGTCTCGTCCAGGTTAGAATTAGGTATGTTCTCAAAGTTCTCAACTTCTTTGAAAATCTCGTCAGGTATGTCATCTTCCTCTGAATCAATGTCCATTTGTTGCGTTGTCTCATTGCACGTCACAGTCATTGGTTCATCAAGATAAGTAATAGTAATGTTGTATTGGTAAAGCAAGGAGGAAAACGATAGCAATAACTATTAATTCGTAAAAAAAAATATACATGCTTTTGATAGATTGAAAACTATTTTGAACATTGAAGGCCTTATTGCGGAAAGAAAAAAATGCGTAAAGAAAATCATTTAGTAAATAAAACAGTGAATAGTGCTTGTTTTAGCCTTGCTACCGCGAGGCTCGTCAGGCTTTGTTTGTCCTGATAGTCCAATTATGGAGATATGCCCCTCTTCTCACAGCATATATGGAAGGGCCTTCCTCCCCCTCCTCCTAGAGAATAACACAATAGTCCATATCACCGTCCTCTAGAAACAAGTTCTTCACTGATGCAAATACCTCTTCTTCATCTGACTCATAAATAATGTCGTCCTATTGGAAAGTTTGCTCCAGATGCGATATTGGCTGCTCTAGTGGGTAGTAAGGACCGTGCCATGGTGGCGACCGGCTATTGAACTCTTCCCAGGTGTATTCATATCCCAAACTGAAGGTAGTGCCATGTTTCTTGAGTTTTATGGGTTTAGAGATTCCTTGGAGGTTCTTGCCGAGCCCTTTGCCAGGTTCGTACCCACTCTAACTCAGTATACTCTCAATTTTGATATCCCACTATTTAGCTTTGTCGACAAAATTGACCCGCTCAATATGGTGGTAAGTTTCTCCACCTAACTTCCTTCTTCCCCCGATCGCCGGAAAGGTCTGGCGACTGTATATAGGGTTGCTACCGTCGCCGTGAATGATCACTTCCTGGTGATTCTATTTGAACTTTACTGCCTGATGTAGTGTTGATGCTACGGCCCCAGCAGCATGAATCCATGGCCGTCCTATCAGTAAGTTGTAAGACGCTGGCACATCTATCACCTAGAAATCAATCTCGAACCAAGTTGGTCTCATCTGCAGGCACAGACTAATCTCACCGATGGTGGACCTCTGAGAATCATCAAAGGCTTTCACATTGATTGCTCCATCATTTATCTCATGCATCCCTTTACCCAACTGATGTTTGGCTATAATTCCATATTTTTAGTGCATTACTTACTTTACATTTAGATGTTTTAATTCTAACTTGTATTATATTTATGCTTAATTGAGTTTGAGCTTTAATCGCTAGTGTCTTGCACTAACTGTATGTTTTATGCCTTGTAGGAGTGATTCCGAGCTATATAGATGTTATGGAATGAATTCAAGTGATTTGGAGCTTTGAAGTCTGAGTAAAAGCCCAAGGAATTAAGCCGGGATCATGTTTGGGGGTCAATGGATGATAGTTAGAACAAACGAAAACTCCAGTAGGCATATTGTGCACTGTCTAGTAAAATGGATATCACTTTTTTCTCAAAGCTCCATTTGGTCTCCACAATATATAGTTGGAAAGCTGACTCAAAGGGCTACAAGTTTCATGTTTTACGTTTTTTCAACTTCTAAACGTAACAGGGTGAAAACTTCGTGTCAATAGCACGGCCGCGCTCAGGCCGTGCTCGTCAAGCAGAATACTGGCCACTATTGCGACCGCACTAGTCAAACACGGGAAAAGTGTCCTTTTTTACACTGGAGAAGGTATAATTGTTTGGTCCCAACCCTACTTGGTATATATACATGGAAAAATTGTATTTTGAGGGTGGAGGACATTTTTGAGAGGAAAACACAAACACAGAGCCGCCGTGGAGGCCGGGTTTCATCTTTTCTTCCACCAAAATTAGTAATTTTTATGTTTCTTTGTATGATTTTTTGTTTTGCTACCATGTCTATGTGGAGCTAAACTTCACGTTCTAGGGTTGTGATTAGTTCATGACTATTGTTATTCGGATATTGATTTTGATTTCTTAGTTTATCATATTGGTTTATTTATTCAATCCTGCACTTAATTATTTGATTGCTTGATCACCAATTGAATACTATCTACGAATCTTGAATTGAACTCGAAAGTGGGAATTCTAGATTTCATATAGGATTGAGTAGAGCAAGTTCTTGAACCTGGGCATCGGGGAACGAATTAGCGGTTAGGATAGACATATACCTAATTGTCTTGCTTGGTTGATTTACAGGAATTATAAAATGCGTTCTTGTTGATTCTAAATCCATAGACATATAGGCGTTAGGTTAGCTTAAATAGGCGAGTAAGAAATTGACAGATTCTTATGAACAAGATTAACCCCGTCAACCAATAAACTAGATAAATTAGTTAGTCAATTCAATTGAAGAATACAATAGGAATGTTGAATAGCCCATAACCCTAGATCGTTTTCATTACATTTATATCATAAAAATATGTTCTTTCTCTCTCTCTTAAAAGTTCATTATTTATATTCTTTATTTAATTAGTTTAGAACCAAATATCTTTAGGTTTAATTCTTGTTTAGATAATTAGGATAGTCTAATTTAGTTAATAGTTAATCTCAAGTCCTCGTGGGTTCGACATCCGACTTTTAGTTACTTTATTACTTGATGACCGTGTATATTTGCGTGTGCGTTTGGCCGCGACAAGTTTTTGGCGCCGTTTACAGGGACTTAGAAATTAACTATTTTCTAGATTAGGCTTTTAATTTTATCCATTTTGTTTTGTATATTTTTATTTTTATAACTATTTGACTTTTCTTCTAGTGTGTTTCTAGTTCTCTCAACATGACATCTGGGAGGTCTGAATTTAAATATGGGAGTAAAGGTTGGTATTGGGACGTATATTCTCGATTAGGCGAATATGCTGAACAACGTTGTCTTCTGACAACGTTGGTGAATGATTGGTCTAAGGAGAGATATGAACTTGCACATCAAATTGATAATTTTTTCTTGGATGTACATAACTTAGATGCAGATTTGAGCACAAAGGTTGATGCGTGTAACGCCCAAAAAATTAATAATGAGTTGTGTGACACTGAAAAAAATCTTCTAGACCAAATTGAGGAGCTAAAACGAGAATACCAATCACTAGACCATGTTTTTCTTGAGGAAGCCAATATTGAGAAGAGTGCTCTAAAGTCATATGAGGGAGTGGATAACATTACTTTGGGAGACTTGAGTGTGTGTAAATATGAGGATGCAAATAGTAGTAAAATTCATGAGTTAGAGCGCATTAGACCTCATTCCAATTATTTTTCCACATTGTGTTTAGATAGTAAGATAGTAATCGAGCCATCTGAGCCAATGTAGGGGTCAAAGAGTGAGGATGAGAGAGCCTATATTCTTGAATTTGTTGTGCCAAAAAGCAAAAATTACATTCCTCATCTAAAGGCTGAGAAGTGCAGAGTGAAAAATTTATTACTTGGCCTGGCTATCTTTGTAGCCTCACCAAAGGAGCATAGCCACAGACTGGATGCCATGTTAGGGGTACAATTCATAAGTTCAAGGTGGAGACAAAAATTGGTTCAAGCCGTGTCGCGACTTTAAATTAGGCACTTGTTGGGAGTCAACCCAGCTTTACTGCTTTCTTTTATTTTTATTTATTTTTGTTTATTTTATTTTTCTATCTTTGTAGAATTTTTTTGTAGGATTATGAGCATAGAAGAAAAGCCACTCGAAGTGTGTAAAAGTGATCTATGTGATTGAAATAAGTGTGGGCTGACTGCACAAAGGATCATACCTGGAGAAGTCTAAGTATCCCGTGAGTTGCTAATGCTTCGGCCTTTGGCCTATCAGGGAGTCTCTTTTACCCTCTTGTTATTTTTAGTATGCATTGAGGACATTGCACAATTTTAAGTGTGGGGTGAGGAGATTGTCTAGGTGATTTTCTGTGCTATGCTAGCTTAGTTATAGTACTCGTTCTTAGTGTAGTATTTTAAAAAAAACAAAAACAAAAAAGAAAAAAATCAAAAAAATTGGACTTTTCCCGACGATGGATTTTATGGACAGCTTTCTTAAGGGATTAAGGTCAAATAAAAAATGAAAAAAGGGTGAAAATAGAAAAATCCAAAAATATGTCTTTTATTTTTTTTAGGTAGCAATAATCCCCATGATTTTTTTATTTTTTTTGCAACGGTTCTTTTCCATGGGATGTAGTTTGAACCAGGTAGTAGTATTTTTTTAATTTTTAGAGTAGATTAGAATTTAGGGAATAAAAGGAGGAAGAATGATGAACCTAGGCGCCCTTGACTTGTTTGATAGTAGCATATTTTGGCTTAGGCATGTGTAGTATCTTCCCTACGATTTGAAATTATTGATGATGCCTTGCTTAGTTGGATAGCATGTCTTGTGATGCCTGTATCTCGTTTTCTTGACTTATGTTCACTTTGTGCTTCATGCTTAATATCTCGTGGCTCCGTGAATACTTGCATTTGTTTGAGAGTCAGAATGAAACCGTTCTTAGTGAGTCATGTGCCATGTGTGGTGAGGTTTTTGTATACTCTATGTATTGTACTTGTGTCTAGAACTTGCCCGGTATGTGAGTTGAAGCGAAATTTTAGGTGATGTTCGGTTTGAAAAGTGATTTTAGGTTTTTTTTAATTTTTTTTTGAGCTTTATTACTTATCACAAATAAAATTTATCCCTAATTAACCCTTTGAGCCTATAGACTTTTATTTGGCACCCACATTACAAGCCTATACCCTTTTTATTCTTAATTGACATTGTTTTGAACCTTTTTCCTCTAAAAGCACTTTAATTGTGAAATGAGCGCTAAAAGAAGTAAGAAGGAACTAAGTATGGGGTAGCTTTGGAGTGGAACCAATAAAAGGAAGAGAGGTGCACTTGTTTTGTAAAATAATACACCACTAGCAGAAATTGAAAAAAAAAGAATAATCTGAAGGAAAAAAAATAGAGATGAATACATTATTGTCTTGTTCCTGCTAGTGGGTATGAATTAATGTAGTGCTTAAAGAAGAAGGGAGCATTTTTTGGGTGATATTGTTTGTGAAAGTGAAGTGGATTGAAGAATTTGCGCTTAAAGTTGATTATGTGGTGTGTAAAAGTGCTTAGGAGGGTTAGTCACTATTCCTAAATATATTCTACCCGTCCCTTAGCCCACATTACAACCATGAAAAAAACCTAATTGATTTTAGATCGAGCGAGCCTACATTAGTAGAGATTTACATTAAGGGCAAGCATATGGTACCAAGTGCATGCATGTGACTTCTTTTATCAGAGTGAGAGAGTTCTTTGATATATATATATATGAGTCTTTAAACTATATTTGATCATGATTCTCTTGTTCTTGTTGTGTGGGAACATGGCTTCATGAGGTATATGTAATGTTATTAGACTTCTCTACAATGTTGGGTATTCAAGGCATGAGTGCATCGTGACATTGAGTCGGTTTTTTTAGGCTAGAATTGTTGTGAGCATGTTGTCTTTGTTGTAAATAATTTTTAATAATAGTTTAAGTAAAAGGGAATTGTTGTATATGTTAGAATTTAATTGGTGCTATCAACCATGGTCATTGGTGTAGTGTGCTCCAAATGTGTTAAGATGTTAAGTGCTCAAAGACAGAGTAAAGTGTTAGTTGACTCAAGGACGAGCAACGTTTAAGTGTGGGGTAGTGATGTTTGGCTATAATTCCATATTTTTAGTGCATTACTTACCTTACATTTAGATGTTTTAATGTTAAATTATATTATATTTATGCTTAATTGAGTTTGAGCTTTAATCGCTAGTGTCTTGCACTAACTATGTGTTTTATGCCTTGTAGGAGTGATTCCGAGCTATATAGATGTTATGGAATGAATTCAAGTGATTTGGAGCTTTGAAGTCTGAGTAAAAGCCCAAGGAATTAAGTCGGGATCGTGTTTGGGGGTCAATGGATGATAGTTAGAACAAACGAAAACTCCAGTAGGTATATTGCGCACTGTTTAGTAAAATAGATATCACTTTTTTTTCTCAAAACTCCAATTGGGCTCCAAAATATATGGTTGGAAAGCTAACTCAAAGGTCTCCAAGTTTCATGTTTTACTTTTTTCCAACTTCCAAATGTAACAGGGTGAAAACTTCGCGTCAATAGCGCGGCCGTGCTTGTCAGGCAGAATACTGGCCACTAGCGCGACCGCGCTAGTCAAACCCGGGAAAAGTGTCCTTTTTCACATTGGAGAAGGTATAATTGTTTGGGCCCAACCCTACTTGGTATATATACATGGAAAATGGTATTTTGAGGGAGGACGTTTTTTAGAGGAAAACACAAGCACAGAATCGCCGTGGAGGCCAGGTTTCATATTTTCTTCCACCAAACTTAGTAATTTTTATGTTTCTTTGTATGATTTGTTGTTTTGCTACCATGTCTATGTAGAGATAAACTTCACGTTTGGATAAGGCTTTACAATCCAGTGATATGTCTGAGAAAAGGGACGTAGGGGCCATGATGGTTGCACAAAGGACCAAGTGTCCTGTTAAATACCAAGCTTACCCAACACCTCCACTCACATACCAACCAACCCCAAATTACCAAGCACCCTCAACAAGCTCCACCACCAACTTATCAGTCATCTCCACCTTCTACATATCAACCTACCTCACCCAGATACTCGCAACCTTCTCATGTCTACCAAACTTACAATGCTCAACCATCCCATTATCAATCACCCCCTACACTCCAAAACTTCCCTAGACCCCGACCTGATGTTGATTCAGACCTCCAAAACAGTATACAGCCATCGCTGAACCCATTGACCAGTTGTATGAGAGGCTCAAAGCTAGTGGTTATGTCACCCCCGTCCCTGCTACAACCTCTGAGAATCCTTCTCAGCAGGCTAACCCAAATAAGTCATATGCATACCACTCCGGCATGAAAGGGCACACCATCGATGAATGTCGCTCCTTGAAAGGCAAGATACAGACTTTGATTGATAACAAGATCACTGTGGCAAAGTAAACTACTCCAAACATCTACAGCAGCCCTCTGCCAGACCATAAGGGTGGAGGTATCCACATGATTAAAGTGGAAGATGACTGGGATCCCGAGGGGTTATTCGGGTTGATCGCAGAAGGTGATGACCCCAAGAAACCAACAATTACTCTCAGTCCAATCACAGTTCAGA
The DNA here is from genome assembly GCA_026770625.1 of Nicotiana glauca. Taxonomy (NCBI): domain Eukaryota; kingdom Viridiplantae; phylum Streptophyta; class Magnoliopsida; order Solanales; family Solanaceae; genus Nicotiana; species Nicotiana glauca. Next base: position 23,900 of record MU676349.1, read on the forward strand.
TCCAACCATCTGAGGACACCGAGGTGAACATGTCTATAACTCTCAAATTTGAAGCAGCGCCATCCACAAAAGCACCGACACCAATTGAGGCTGAATTCGCATCTCCGGCTAATGCACCCACACCATTTGAGGTTACAGTCACATGTTCCATCCGAAGTGAGGATACCCGCACCGATCCCAGTGGCGATGTTAGCCATGCCGCCCTTATATACAAATATTGTACCCTGGGATTATACAGCTGAGGCGAGAAGGAAGGGCAAGGTCAGGATTGAAGAAACTATTGTAGCATAGGGTATGACAAGAACTGGTAGAGTCTATACCCCTGAACATCTAGCTGAATCAAGCAAGTAGGCGTCCAATCGGCCACCCCTCATTGAGACAGGTCCGGACGACCTTTGGAGGAAAATACATGCCAAGGAATATTCGGTCATCGACCAGTTAAACAAGATGCCAGCACAAATATCCATCATCTCTTTGCTGCAAAATTCCAAGACACACAAGAATGCTCTGTTAAAGGTGTTGAGTGAAGCACACATACCAAGTAACATCACTGGCGGGGAAATGGCTAATATGGTAGGACAAGTGCTGGAAAGCCATAAGATCACCTTTTATGAGGACGAGCTGCCACCTGAAGGGCTAGGTCATAACAAAGCACTGCACATCATCGTGCAATGCGAAGATTATTTCATCACCAGAATCCTGATCGATGGAGGTTCTAGTCTTAACATCTGTCTATTAGTAACACTCAAGTAGTTGGTGTTGCGGCCAAACGCACATGCAAGTATACGCGATCGTCAAGTAATAAAGTGACTAAAAGTCGGATATTGAACCCACGAGGACTTGTGATTTACTATTAACTAAATTAGACTATCCTAATTATCTAAACAAGAATTAAACTTAGAAGTATTTGGTTCTAAACTAATTAAATAAAGAATATAAATAATGAACTTTTAAGAGAGAGAAAGAGCACATTTTTATGATATCAATGTAATGAAAACGATCTAGGGTTGTGGGCTATCTAACATTCCTATTGTATTCTTCAATTGAATTGACTAACTAATTTATCTATTTTATTGGTTGACAGGGTTAATATTGCTCATAAGAATATGTCAAGTTCTTACTCGTCTATTCAAGCTAACCTAACGCCTATATGTCTATGGAGTTAGAATCAACAAGAACGCATTTATAATTCCTGTAAATCAACCAAGCAAGGCAATTAGGTATATGTCTATCCTAACCGTTAATTCGTTCCCCGATGCCCAGGTTTAACAACTTTCTCTACTCAATCCTATATGCAATCTAGAATTCCCACTTTCGAGTTCAATTCAAGATTCATAGATAGTATTCAATTGGTGATCAAGCAATCAAATAATTAAGTGCAGGATTGAATAAATAAACCAATAAAATAAACTAAGAAATCAAAATCAATATCCGAATAACAATAGTCATGAAAGAACCACAACCCTAGTAGCTTGCAAGGCTTCGAAATTTGTAACCATTTCACTTCTAATACCTTCTTCAATTCTTTCACCTAATTTGATAATGCTGGAGAACTTGTGGTTCTCAATCATCATCAGTCGTTCATAGTACTGCGGGTCCTGATCCCGGATAAAGAACTTGTTCATTTTCTCCTCTTCTAAGGCGGGTCTGACCTTAGCAACTTCGGACCTCCAGCAAGTAGCATACTCGCGAAATGTCTCCGTTGACTTCTTCTTTAGATTCTGGATATAGAACACATCTGGTGTGTTCTCTATATTAAACCTGAATCTATCCATAAAGTTAGATGCCATGCCTACCCATCTTAACCACTTCTTGGTATCTTGGCTGATTTACCAAGACAGTGCATCTCCTTTCAAACTCCTCATGAACAGCTTCATCCGGATCCTTTCATCCTTTCCAACTTCGACTAGTTTGTCGCAATATGTCCTTAGATGGACCCTTAGATCACCTGTACCATCAAACATTTCAAACTTAGGAGGTTTGTACCCCTCAGGCAGTTCGACATCAGACTGTATACAAAGTTCCTCATAGTCCAGCCCCTCGATTCTCTTGCTTCCCTCAACGCCCTGAATCTGGCTGGTTAGTTTCTTAAGTTCTTCGGCCAAGTTCCTGATAAGTAGATCCTTTTCATCAGACTCAGGTGTGCAAGATATAGGTTGGGTGGAGTGTGGCATGGTCTCCACGTATATAGGATTATTATAGTGGCCTGGTGTATGGGCGTGAAAACGGTCGTTTGCGGAGTTCTGAGGTTCTAGGATGAGTAGTGAAGTGTTATTTGGGGTATGACAGGTGTTACATTTGTTCTTTGGTGGAGTAGTGGGATGATTCTGTTGTTTTGGGATATTTTGAGGAGGTGTAGGGTTTTGAGCATTGGGGAAGTTGGTATCTGAGGTGATGAGGAAAAATGACAGGTTCGCCAGATTCCGAACCTAATCGAGCTCTTCCTAGAACTTCAACAGTTTCTGTTCAAGTTGTGACACATTCTCGTTAGGAACCCGAATACCATGGCCATCAATGGCCTCTACCCATTCAGTTGTGTTCTCCTTTCTTATGTTGTTTAAATCTTCCATTTTATTCTTGCATTTGCCTTTAATGGGACTAAAAGGATGAGTGGGTGGAAGGCCCCTGGATCTTGTGAAATAAGATGATTATGCTAGAGTGCACAAACTAACCTTTGGGGAGAGGAATAATAAAACAAAAAAAGTTAGCCAAGTTAGTGAGGATTATAAAAAGTATTGCAGTTTCTAAACACATAGTACAGGAATGTAAAGCGCATCCTAATTTGGGAACCTCTTTGTGCCCGAGGTAGGCCTAGCAACAAATAGACTTGGAGAACTTTTTAATGCTAAATGCCTTATTTTATTGATAAAAAATAGGCAAATTCCAAAACGACACTAAATAATCAAGAAGTAAGAGTCACTAATGTCCATTGGCCTTATTATATTCATACGGCGAAAAAAGTAAATTCCTATCTATTTGGTCCTAGAAGTACCTTGCCTAGATTTGGCATCCTTTGCTCCATCGCACCGCTTTCCCAATTCACGAAGTCCCAGCAATAGGTATTCTCAAGCTAGATGCCTACCTTCGGTCCCTTCAGCCCTTTGACAGTCTTCAACCCTCTTGAGAAACTTTTCCTCCAATTCTACTATGCCTCGCTCCAAGTATCCTAGCCTTTTGTTGGCACTCATAGCCATGTCTTTCCATTCCTCGATCAGCTTTTGGTTGGGTTCTTGTATCTCGCGGTGTTCGCTCTCGCATTCACGGATCCTTTTGTGTAGCTGGTTGTACTTGACTTGCAATCTATAATTCTGTGACCTCGAAAAAAACCCTGGTTAGCCCAGACCATCCCAATTGTCTTCCAACCAACCCGAATAGAAAGGGATACAACCAGCATGATATCTGTTTAGCTCGATGGTGTCTTTCCCCATTACGATCTTGTAGTGCCACATGTGTTGGGCTTGGCACTTGAGGGGACTATCATTATTTTGGAAGTCAGCTCTAAATGGCTCATCTTGTCGACCCTGGGTATGGCTTGCTTCCTACCTGCTTGCCTTATAAATCGAAGAGGGACGTAAGGGTATGGTCCTCTTAGACCAATCAGTATCAGGAAAGGTGCATCTCTGGATCAGGCGATGAACTCCTCTATCGGAAACCACTCGAACATCCATTGAACTTGTTCTTCAGTTAGATTATCAAAGAGCTCAACCCATTCTTTGGTATTCTCAGGCTGAGCTAACATGTCGGGGATATAATTTATTCGCTTTGGGTGGTAGAAAGCGACGTGATCATCCCAGTCCCTTTGCTGAATCTCTTGCCGGTATTCGCCCTTTTGGAGATTCTCCATGAGCCAAAGTTGAAGTAGTAGATTGCAGCCTTCGAAGTGTTTTGCTCCTCGTTCACACTTCTCTAAGGCTCGGTATATGTCTACAATGATCATGGGTACAATGCTGATTGTCTTTCCACCAATCCCTTCAATTAGGGTCTTGGTTACCATAGCCAGCCTAGTATGGATTCTCCCTTTCTTCATTGGAAACACAATCAGACCTAGGAAGCAAATAAAGACGAAAACCCTACGATGGATATATCCCAAGGGTGTGATGGCATACTTGCCATGGTAGGTACGGTATGATTTTCTGTGACCGTACCTTTCATACAAGTAGTCAAAAGGGATGTACGATTCCTTTAGGCATACCAATTCTTCATTCTTCTTCAAACCCATCATTTTTAGGAAACCCTTGCCTGTGCGGTTCTCGTGCATTAGCAAACCCGGGGTTTCCCAAACTAGACCAGCCAGTCCTCCTATCTCTTATAGAAAAGGCATCATTTTAATCTCCCCAAAGCGGAACACGACCCTTTCACAATCCCAAAATAAAGTAGAAGCTTCTATTATCATGTTGTTAAGCTGGACCTCCAGGAGGGATAGTAGATTACCCAAATATTTTCTGACGAGGGTTTTGTCACTAGAATGTAAATTTTCTCGCCAACTTAATAATCTTGGGTGGATGTTGGTGACCATGTCGAATCTGGGGACTTCGTGCCTCATCTTTCTGCAAGGCAAACAATGTTAGGCCCTTACCCCCATCGGACTCGACTATTTAACATCAACAATTAGCACGAAGTATTTAGTACTCCAAATAAATACACAGAATGTAATGATGTATGTTTGGGTTTAGGGAAACCCAGTAGACTTTGGACAAGGCTATCTTAAAGGATCATTACGTGGACAACATAACTGAACTGGCTAGGTTTGACCATGATGCATGCACAATTTAAAAAGAGTAAGGTTTCTATGGGGTTTTAGACTGGTACCCTTGAGCGGACAACTCAAGGGGGAAGGCACGGAACTGTCGACTGCACCGCTGATCGACTAGTTTTACCGTAAATAAGCCTTTCCGAATTTAGGGGGTTAATGATATAGGAAAAGCGCAACCACTCATCAAGCATTGCTATAGTATTTGTTTGGCATGAGTGGAGTATGATGTTGAGCATGATTATGCAAAAAAAATGAAAAGCATGTTGACATGTATTTGCACGTTAAGAAAGCAATAAATATAGCAGTTTCATAATTTAAAGCAGCAGTTAAAGGAAAGAAACAAGGAAGATATGTCAGTTTTGCTTTTGAAGAGGAAATTAAATGCTTAAAGAAATTAAACAAGAAATCACACATAGGAGGGGGTATGAATTCACAAAAATGGTATGAAATGGTAAAAGCCTAAAGGTGTCCCCAGCAGAGTCGTCGTGTTGTCGCGCCCCCTTTTTCCTTTCCTCGCGGAGGGAATCGGGTTTATGGCATCTTGTTATGGGACAAATCTTTCCTTTTGGGAAAGGGGTTGGCATTTTTGAAGAGTCGCCACCTAACGATTTAAGGTGCGTTAGGGCACCTATAAGGGTCATCTATAACTATGTCTGGTAACCAGAGATAGGGTAAGGGCTTGAAATTATCCTAAGAGGAAGGTATTAGGCACCCGTCATGATCCACTACTGTGGTTCCTAGCCAAACAGTTTTTGTGAATTTGTACAATCATCAAATAAGCAAGTATGACTCAAATAGTAGGGGAATTAAGTTTAAACACACAAGTGTAAGAAAACAACTAATGAAAAGGCTAGGTTTTTAAAAGGATTACAAGTTAAGCATATTTACGAATATAAAGAGGTGTCCTAGGTTTGTTTATAATATGGATCACATTAGTAGAATGCCCGGTAATCACTCCTTAGAAAGGGGCTACGCGTGGCATTAGCGCACCGGTCATCATATCCGTATCTACCTTCTCCCGTCCCATGAAGGTAAGTAAAGCGAGGGTTGATCTCGACCCTTATTGCATGCTGTTACCCGTCCCTTCCTATCAGTCCCAGAGGAATGGACTCTTATCCTATAAGAAAGTTGTTCTAGGCAGACCCCCAGGTTTAAATGCAAAATACTAAGGCGACATGCAAAACAAGTACGACTACAATTAAAGGGGAGAATGGAAGATAAACGAAAGGCTCAAATACACCTCCACAAGTAAGACACATAGACACTATGACTCATACACAATTAAAGTCTGAATTTAAATCCTATGCATGGTATCTAAGTGATAACAATAGAACCAGATCTATTACATGACTCAGAAAAGAAGTTTGAATCAGCTTGCCTACTGATTTTAATAGTTGATAATTAAACATTGATCGCATAGATGGTTCTGTTTTTATTTAAGATTGATTACCTAAGGCTTGCCTAGGCGTAAAATAGTATGTAACAGTTATTCAGAATTATTAAAAGACAGTTTGGAAATTATTTTACCCTAAGAGCATGTTGTTCTAGTTGATACGAATGCAGAGATTATTACTAGTTATTTTAAACAGGATAATCAAGTGTGAAGTTATTTTTACCTCTTTTATAACCAGCAGTTACACTAAGTGTGAATGCGAGTACGAATAAGATCCTAAACATGGTATCTAAGATGCATGTATAAAACTCATGATGCAGAATTCCTAGAGCAGGATTTCTAAATGCATATGGAAGGATTACAGAATTTCCTAAGAGCATGATTCCTAAATGCACGTGGCAGCATAGAACATAATAGTAAAGTGCTAATTATTAGCAGATTTTAACACATGATTTGGTAAGAGTGCACATTCTGAAATAATAAACATGAGACCTAAAGGCATGATTTCTAATGCATGTATGAACCCTAAGCATGGTTTCTATTGCGCAATTAGGAACATAAACCTAATAACATGTTTTCTACCCTTAACAACTATAGCATGCGTATTTACCCCATCCCTTTTCACTAGCCAGCCCCAATATTTGTTTACAACAAGTTATTACATACCAACATTGAAATGAATTACATAAGTAGCAACGAAAAATGAGAAGTTACACTATAGGAAGCCTGGTTAGGACTTCCTCCCTTAGTTATGTAATAAATCACTTCAAGTGCCAAGACTTGTTCCATAGTCTTTCTCATATCTGGATGTGTAAGAGTTCCCTAAGGATCTCAAGGGATCTCGGGCAGTGCTCACACCCAGATTTCGTAGCCAAGATAGAGCAAGTGCACTGTGGAAAGGCCAGCTTTCATGTGTACAAGTTTAGAGGGAGCTCAAGGGTCCCAAGGCAAGGCTCACACAAAAGGGGCAGAACCTAGTGGTCTATGTCACGACCCTAGTTCACCAATTGTGAACACGTCATGACGGCACCTAATCTTCACGACCAGGTAAGCCTAACACATTGTGAAAGTAACAACATTTGCGAAATTTATATTCAAAAGCTAAATAACATGAGTAATGTATACGGTTGCCGCCTGGCACATACACTTTAATACTTTAAATTCTAGAACCATCCCAAAGACCCGGAAACCCACGGGCAACACAGGCTAAGGATAATACATAACACTGCTCTAATCATCCAAAAAGTCTATAACAAGGAAGAACAGAATAGATCTAGCTAACTAAAGGGTAGAGTAAGAGGGAGACTCTCCGGTCTGCGGACGCGGCAAATATACCTCAAGTCTCTAAAATGCTCTCTGCAGCTACTAATAATGCGCCTGCGTAAAGGTACCTGGATCTGCACATGAAAAACATGTGCAGAAGAGGCATGAGTACACCACAGCGGTACTCAGTAAGTGCCAAGCCTAACCTCGGTTGGGTAGTGATGAGGAAAGGTCAGGGCCCTACTGAGACAGAAACAATAAAATAGCAAGATATTAACAGTATCGAAGTCTGATGAAAACTAATAAACACAGCAGTGTGATAAGACAGATCAATGAAATATAGTACTGCAAGACAAAATAGAAACACAGAGTAAAAACAGCAAAATTACAACAATATCGACGAGGGTCTTCCAGGATACCGTCCTGCAGCCCCTTTCTCAACTATCCAATGGAACTCTCGGGATACCGTCCCATAGTCCAAATCTCATATCAATATCAAAGGATCTCCCGGGATACCATCCCGTAATCCAATCATCGGTGTGCGAGGGGATCTCCCGGAATACCGTCCCGTAGTCCCAAAATAAAAGTGCAGGGGGATCTCCCGAGATACCGTCCCGTAGTCCCAAAGTAAAATGCAGGGGGATCTCCAGGGATACCGTCCCGTAGTCCCAAAATAAAAGTGCAGGGGGATCTCCCGGGATACCGTCCCGTAGTCCCAAAATAAAATGCAGAGGGATCTCCCGGGATACCGTCCCGTAGTCCCAAAGTAAAATGCAGGGGGATCTCCCAGGATACCGTCCCATAGTCCCAAAGTAAACAAACAAGGGGGAGCTCTCGGAATCCCGCATCCGTAGTCCCAATATAAATGCGCAACCAACATCAGAGAAATATTCAGAATTTGAAGTGCAACAATACAAGGCAACAAATAATACTGGCCTAACATGCTCCACGTAA